>JAOBRD020955437.1:0-12989 GCA_027575215.2 Hydrozoanthus sils
AAAAGTTTGAGTAGGGAGTGCGGCCCAAGCTTTAAAACCCTGACCCTGTTTACGATACGAGTTTTAGTTTTGTATACGATACCAAAGTGGTATCATTGGTTTATTAAGAAGACATATCGCGGGTTATGATCGCACACTGTACATACCTAAAATCTGCATATGCAGTTGGCTCTCCAAAGTTTCGTCAACATGTGCCACAACAGTGTCAAACTTAGATAAGAATGAGCAAGTACGTGTGAAAATTTGTCAATGACGATAACAAAGAACGAAGACCCGTTGGTACTTCAGGAATCCAAACTGATTAACAGTTTCAAGTTCTTATGGGTGGCGTAACAGGGACCGTGGAGTATATCTTGCATTGTTGGGGCTAACCTCGCGCAGTGCAAGGGCACGACCATCGAAACGTTAGATTTCTTGGGGGGACGGCCGGGCAGCATGCTCCCCAGAAAGTTTTAAAATTTCAAACTTCTAAGATATCTGGATATGCGCTTTTTTCTATCAATACCAATAAATAAATATATAGTTACATTTCTTAACATAGTCTGTCGAAAGAGAAAATTGTTGAATAAACCAACTAGTACTAAAATCTGTTTATTACAAGAAGTACACTCTCCGAAAAATTATATGTGGGGCTATAGCCCACCCAGACCCACCATAGCTCCGCGGTCCATGCACAAGTAGAAAGTTATTGGGGGCACAGTGCGGAAATTGTAACAGTTCTTTATAAAATATGAGATCCCTTTTCAAAAGTTGTGTTGTTAGCCAAAAATTATTGGGGGGGGAGGGGGCTCCACCAGTTTTTCCAGTCCCGGTCCTTAAACTTGACTAGTTTTTTTAGTCTTTTAGCGTACAGGCGAGTCATGGACAACAGCTAACTTGCAATCAGCCCAAAAATTCGATAGTTAAAATCAGCGCCGTCTTATGTTTGCAAATTGTTGATATTTTAAGCTTCGACTGGCACGGGCCCATTGGTTCAAGACAATTAGCCTTAACTCAGGATTAATTACCATAACAACCACTAAGTTTTGTTAAGAGTTAATCTAGGATTATCGCTAATCAACCTTTGAACAACTCGGCCCATGAAGGCATACACCCTCTTCACAAATAGCGGCGATTTAAAAATTCTTTTGTTTGCATTCAAATTAGCCTGGCCGGCCTCGCTTTCGGTAACATATTATTCTTTTGAAGTTTTTACTCAAGAACGAGGCTGGCCAGGCTAACTTGAATGGAGATAAAATAATTTTAAAACTTTAATATTTATTAATTAAATCTAAAAAACTCATATACGGCCATGTTTTTAAGGTGATTTTGAGTGATAAAGCATTTCAGTTTCAGTAAAGCTGTCTTGATTGACTCATTTGGATAATCCAAGTTACGTTTTCCAACTTAGTACGCGCACGAGATCATTTGCTGTACAATGTAGGGAATATTTAATACAGAGAAAACCCCAAAAAGGACGGTCCAAGAACACCTAGAGGTGCAACTGAAGAGCTGCTGTCACACATGGAACACGTTAGAGAGGGTAGCCAAAGACAGGAAGAGACGGATAAAGGAAGTCGTCGATAGCCTAGTGCTCCTGAACGAGCTAAGAGCTTAGATTAAGTTGGGATCATTTCCCATACATTTTTATCATTTTCATTCTGGGACCACGGGCCTCATGTATACGTCAAGATCTTTTCTTGTGAGCTGGTGCGTTCCGCCACGTACACCCGCAAGGCCAATTCTTGTCCATTCACCCATCCTCAAACCACTCTACATGTCCGTGGATGTACCGCAATTCAAAAGTGACCCCCCCCCCAAAAAAAAAAATGTAAGGAGCACAAATTTGCCGAAAATAACAGCCCATTTGACCTGCAGAGTTGGTACATCTTCAGAATTTCAAAAATCCTGGGTTTTTCTTGGCTCTTTAAGTGAACATTCGTATTCATTGAAATAAAGATAATAACGACATGTAAAAATTAAGTCTATTAAAAAATCTTTTTTGTTAACTGAAACAAAAAAAATGCATCAATTAGCGAGTCTGGGTTCTTCAATAAAATTCTATGAAACCTTCCAGGGCTTCACAACTAATTTTCTGAGCTTCAAAAAATTTCCAGGATTTCCAGGGCATGTACAAACCCTGTGCAAAATCCGAAAGTAATTCTACAGTACTCTTCAATCCACTCCACATTTCGCTTTTCAGTACTCGATCAGTACATTCACAAGTACTGCAATGAATTTTTTTATGTAACCATAAGATCCTTTATAAACATTTTGATACTAGGTTCACTGACGAACAAGGATATAATAAAAGACGACTTTTATTACGTAGAATTTATTTGTACAAAATTTGTTTGCTAGCTTTCTAATGTTACTGAGATTGGTTTGTCTTCTGTCTATTCGTCTTCAGTAAACCTGAAGGTAGCCCCTGCAAAATAAAATTTGAAACATGATACAGTCAATAATATCAGCAACTAAAACAAAAAAAAGGTTTCTTCTGGTGCTGCATTTGGTAGTGAAGTGTTTTTAGTGCTTCTGAAGTAGCTATTATTATTTCAATGAGCAAGCACCCATGTTGAATTCAACGCCAAACCCAAAGACTTGGTCATGTGGACATTTTGAGTTGTGTTCAAAAGCTAGGCTATATTTTGCAGCTGTTTAATTTTAAAACAGGAAGTTTTTAAGTGTGATGATTCACTATTTTATCATAAATTACTCTTTAGTGAAACTTCAAAAATCTGAGGTAAGCAAAAGCAAGTGACTTGTCACATGCCCCATAATTCACTGACAGACCTCAGTGCTAAAAAGTTCAATATTGTTATTATTCACAATGTTAAAGTAAAACAGTTTATTTTACTGTAAATTATTTAATAAACACCTGATGCATTTATTAAGTTTCAGGGGTTGTTTGGAGTTGTTAACTAAACATGAAATGTATAATAGTGAGAGATGTTTATTTCACTTAGACAGCAAGAAAGTTGCCGATGTATTGAACACAGAAATTAACAAGACTAAAGAATGCTATCTTTTCTTCAAAATTGAGGTTGTTCAAGATGTAATAGTCCATTTCACAGTTCCTGAAAGGTAACTAAGCTTCTACATGAAACCGAGGTGAAGGTTGTCCCGGCACAGTTAGAGAAGTCAAATTAAAAGACATTCTAATAAGTATCTTTCTTACGATAATCATCTTCACTTCTCTAACTGTGCTAAGATAAAATGCATTGCAAACAAATAATTGAATTTACTTGATAAAAAACTACATGACAAGCTTTTCCAGTTGTAATGTAGTAAGTTCAAAATACAATCAGCAGACCAAACAGTGCTAGGCATTCCCACGCCACAGTGTCTGTCGAAGTTGACTTGAACAACATTCATCAAACCGTTAAACTGTACTTATCTACAGTTATAGAATTTTTTTGAATTGGGGCAAGTCTTAAGAAAGTTGTTCAGAATGTTCAAGTTTCATGCGTATAAATTCCCTTGTAAAACAACCCCATTTTGCTCGTTCAAGTACAAATTTTGATCTGGCTGTCAATCTATTTTATCCAGTTTTTTTTTACATGTTTGTTACACAAGTTATTGCCTTAAGTGTAATTCAGTGAAAATCAGAGAAAACCCAATCTAAATGTAATTTTAAGCATCTATGCTATCAAATAAATGCTGGAAATGGTATTAAAGCACGTACAAATATTTTGTAGTTATTTAAAGTCAACATGAAGTGCTGGGGGAAGCCATTCAACTGTTGTGGAGTTTGAAACACTGAAATTTGTTGTTCTTCAAAGATGTATCTCTTCTTCAATAAATTTCTAAATCTCATCTCTTGCACTCTCATCAGCTCAGTAGCTCAATCTTGACATTTTGTCACTGCATTGTTACCCATTCTTTTGTTATGGTTGTGCTCTGAATTTAATTTTTTGTGGCTACAGTGCTATGATCTACCATCTTGCTCACTCTTTGACCATAAGCAGTTTTAAATATTTGATGTTTTAGACATGTGGAAAAAAGCTCACCTCAAGGCATTTAGTTGTGTGCGGAGACATACATCTCAGGGCAAGACTTGGGGGGGGGGGAGGGGCAGGGGAGTCTATTAGACACAGACTGTGTTTTTATTAGAGGGGAGCATCTCATAAATTTTACACCTCGGGGGGAGGATCATTTACAGTTCTTCTAAGAATTAGCAACTTACGGCAGCTTCATCCTCATGAACACCCTGCAGGTAAAAAAGGAGACGAGGATGCACACAAAACCAAGGAACAACAACAAGAATCGATTTAGTTTTGGCATATTCTGGGCATTTGACTTGTCCAGAATAATAAAACCAAGTCCACCCATGGAGAAAAGAAAACTGGAGGCCAAACCTTCCATAATGTACTGGCCATTCACACGGTAGGGCATGAAGGCAACCTGGTGGAAAGGAAAGAAAGCAAGAAAATTAATGCAGGGCTTGATATAAACCTTTTTATTTCAAAAGCCAGCTGACTACCAGCAAAAAATTTGGTAATCTGAGTGCAAGTTTTAGTTGCCACGAACATTTTCAACATGCTATCTGTACTACATCTGCTTCTGTAGTTGTTTATGGAAGAATAATTGCATTTGTTTCCAGATTTGTTGGCCATAGGAAGCAGATAAGCTTCATTCTATTCACATTGTTTATCACTTTATTAGAAACAATAAATCTTAGTTAATGAGCAGCAAAGGTTTCACACAATCTCTTAACAGCCAAAGTTCTGGCTGTCGTTGTTTTGGTTTGCCAAATTTTGTTGGGATGTTTTTTGTGTCTTGTAATCTGGAGCAGTGCTTACCATGTTCCCCAGAAAATGTTATTTGTACCATAAAAATGACCTTTTTAGAAGTCTTGCTATATTAGCAGTATTCAATTTGCCACAACATTGATAAAAAGTCAATGTCTACAACATGGGTCACATGTATTATCGAAGCAGAGCAACACTTCCGGTTGAGAAAAAAGGCAAAATTCTGCTTTTCATTCACATTTTTTTAGTTTTCCAGTTTTGATGTGGCTGTTTTTACTCATTTTACCAACACAGTAGGGTACTGACAACAATTTAACCAAATACTGATGTGACTTTTAGAGATTCCCTTTAAACAACCTCAATCAAAAGTTCATTGTCACACAAATTCATAGTTCATGTTGTGATTCTAATGTGACAAGTGTGATCACTCATGTTGTTATACTTAGGTCACATTTTGTGCTGCAAAGACTCTGTAATTTTCCAAGTAAACATTTAATGAATAGATTTAACTTTGGTATTACAAAGTTTAAATTTAAAACTCGCAGTAATACCATGCATCATTAATTTAACCTTGTTTCTTGGTCGACACCGTTCATAAGTTGGTCCCCCAATTTGCAGCCAAAAAAGTGCAAGTTTTAGAGTTCCTGTGTATAAGTTGATCTCAATATTTTGCAAGATAAAAATACTAAAAAATCTAAATTTGTAACAAAAATTTGAGAAAGAAATAAAAAAAACAATAACACACAAATTAAACAGTGAGCAAAGTATGTATTTATTAGTCATTTCATTTTTTACGATAATCAATTGATCACAGAATTCTTTCTTGCTTCAAGTACTTATCATCTAAATGCTGGTTTTAACCATTTTTTGAGAGTTTTTAGGAGTGTTAAAAATTTTCATGTTTTGATTTGTGTATAAGATGAGTGCGATTTTTAGACGTAAATTTTTGGTGTTAAAAGGTCAACTTATACATGGCAAAATACGGTAATCAAATGAATAATTGATAGAAAACCAAACATTTGTTTTCTCTAAAAGTAAAGATTGTAGAGCACTGTGTTTTATTCCTTAATACTAACATATTCTTCATCATTCTGGGAACTGAACTCTTAAAATGGAGAAAAATAAAACAAAATACCTCACTACACGTTTGAAGGGTATAGTGCAAAACTGACATAAATGACTCTTGACAAAGATGTTAGTTCTCCATACATTATCTGTACATCATCTTCTCATAACTTTTGGGAGAATTTTGCATTTCATATTTTGCAAGTTCTCGACTCTAATTATGTTTTCCGTATTATTACAGAACAGTTACTGTTGGTGGGAGAATTAAACATTTCATATAATACAGCAGTTAAACTGTGTACTTACTGGTTTGCTGTGCCCATGTTCATCTGTTGTACTACCAACACTCGGAGGTTCCACAATGACGTCATAAATTATTCCTGCACAACCAAATAAAACCCTGTCATTTACTTGGGCTATATTTATTTCTACACTACGCATTTAGCCAGGGTCATTTGCGGGAGGGCACAATCTAAGAGGAGACAGACCAAACATACAACAAAGGCACAAGTCTCAGGGAGTTCGAATTTTTGCAATTAGGTTACTAAAACATAAAACAGGCAGGCAAAACTAACCTAAAATATCTGGATAGTATTCAAAATTGTCAACTTCATAATCAATTTAGAAAAACATGAAGGATAATGTCGTTTTTTCAAATATTGGTCAGGAAAAAGTGGACCTTAAGATATTTTCCAAGACCGAGACAACAATTTGTGTGTCAAACAAGTCTTATAAAAGGGCTAAGCAACATCCAGAGGTATTAAAATTAATTACTAGAGTCCCCAATTATTGGAGTGATCGAAATAATTAAGAACAATGAGCCTCAACCAAATTTACTCTGGATCTGGCTTAGTCAGTTAGTGCCCTTGTGATCGCCTCCTTTATAAGCCATCTTTGTTCTAAGCAGCCCGTATCTTCATTGGCCTTCTCCCCTGCTACATATAAACTTTTTGCTAGCAACGTTTAGAGAAATATTGAAACTCGCTTGTTTTTTTTCTGCAGTTATCAAAAGGACAAATTGAAAAAACAAAAATTAGTTTTCAATTTTGTTATTTATTAAAAAACCGAATGGCCGTAAAACACACGGACCAATGAGGCCTGCGCGTGTTATATACAGCAGTAGCTTTCAAACAAACAAAAATTTAAGTTACAACCTCAAAAGGCTCGCTTCTTAATTTCAGACGAAAATATGCTTGAGCGTTTACCACCACTCTGAATCTCTTCAAGATTGTTTACAAATGGAGCCATATTCTCTTTTGCAAAAATTTTGATACTGTATTTGCATTGTACCTGCAGACAAAACATCGTGCAACGAAGCAACGTTTTGCTATCACACTTTTTAACTCTCCAAAAAAAAGAAAAGCACAAAACACATCTTAGATATATGCTTAAACGATTCCTTAAAAATACCTCTGTTTTAAGCAATTTATAATCGAACTTTTACAGCTTAAAGTGGCCACGTCGCCAAAAAAGTCAAACAAAAAACTCCTCTAATATTTATATTTTACTAACCTCCAGTTACTAAAAAGTACGATAAAAGAACAAGAGCGAACATGAACATAGCTGATGGTGGTTTCACCCATGCTGGTTTCTTTAGTTTCAGATGTGGGATCTCCAAAACGTGAAATGGCAAACCATACAAAGCCTCCATTTTGGCTATCGTGCAAAGAGAAAGACACGATTACCTTTGGATTTGTATATAACACGCCTTGCTATTGGTTGATCTATTTAGGGCGGACCAATAACAATAGGCGTAATTTGTTTGTGAAGTTGCCTGCAAAGGCGCTTGGGAGTGAGATGATTTTTAAATAGACACGTGACTGAACGAAGTTGATTGGCTGGCGGTGACAAATGTGTGAAATCTCATTGGCTGCTTTCTAAGGACCGCGATTTTTGAAATGACTATTGCGTTTCTCTTGAAGCAGGAACAGCAGGAAGAGAGAATCAGGACAAGGCCAAGGGTGAGTAAGAAGTTTGGATTGAAAGGTTTGAGATTCGGAACAGTCTGATTGTCAATCTTTCGAGATCTCTATGCTTGACTTACCCAGAAACATCTCTTCATGCTCACAGATAATGACTATGTTATTTTCACCCTGGAAAAAACAAGTTGGAAGGCACAATGCTTTCCTTGTTAAAAGCGTCCGTTGATTTTGAATGATGCGCACCTTCGGAAAATGGTTTTAACGGGTTTTAACTCTTATTCACTCATTTAATCTCTTATATTTTTTAACTTTCCGACTTTTTGTTATGTCTAATGTCGATAGAATGCTTTATTGATAGTTCAAATGATATGGTAACACATCTTGTAGAATTCTGATGCCTAATCTTCGGCCATTCTTTGAGAACCACAGTTCAACGGAATGGCACAGATGAAGCTTGTTCTTCGACCAAATCGCCAAATCAAACCCTGTCTAGATTCTTAGCACAGATACTTAACAGGATGAAGATTTTACATAAAAACGGCGCTTTAAAAGATTTTGTCGTTACCTCAATTTGATTTGATTTGCTTTAAACATGCAAAGATGGTACCGCAAAGATACTTGAGTCTCTTCTTTGACTTCTAATCGAAGTAATTTTGACAATGCTTTCTTTTATTGCAATAATACCAATACTTGCAAATAACGACTAAAATTTGATGTAAAAAAAGAGTAATCGATCGCTTCTGTCAATTGTGTAGTTTTTAAATGTTCGATTCCCGTATTCCATTAGTTTGATCGTATGATGGTTGTACTGTTTTTCAGGTACGTTTTCGAATGAAAGTAACAATCATGCCAACATCTGGAAATAACTTTGTTTCAAACGACGTAAAAGATTACAGGAAGATTGAAAAAATTGGTGAAGGTAATACAACTATATATATTGAATCAAAATAAGACCTGAGAACAGTAACTGCCATTAGTTTGGTTTTTAAATGATTAATACTCCAGTGGTGCCTTTCATGGTGAAATAATTTCGTATACTGTATAAATAATTCTCACAGGAACGTATGGTGTCGTATACAAGGCAGAATGCACGACAAATAAGCAGATTGTTGCTCTGAAGAAAATTAGATTAGAGGTAGAGGAAGAAGGAATCCCAAGCACTGCTGTTAGGGAAATCTCCCTGCTAAAGGAGCTATGGAATCAACCAAATGTTGTTCAACTACTGACTATTCTCAACCAAGACAAAGGATTGTACCTTGTGTTTGAGTTTCTAACTTGTGACCTCAAAAATCACCTTGACACCACCCCTGGTCGTCTGGACAGCATGCTTGTCAAGGTAACTAAGGCAAAAATTAAAGTTAATGCCAATATTTTTTCGAGAGAAACTGATAAAAAGATCTTCCCTTTTCAAAACATTGGCTTACCTTCAGCAAACAGTTGGTATACCAAGATTGCTAAACAATGAAAGTTCAAGCGCAAATTTTCTTAGTTCAATATTGCAGTTTACTGGTAACTCAAAGCTGCATCAATTCTGTGTAGTAGAGCCAGTGATCAATCCCTTGTATCTCGGGGCCTACATTTTTTAAGATGGGGGGGTTTGGGTCTGAAATTTGGGCTTGAAAGAATTTTTTTAAACTTGCCCACTCTGGTCAAAATTTTGGCATCTCATAACCTTTTTTTAAAAAATATAGCACCGAACACTTGTTGTTTTTCTCGAAATTGTCAATTTAAAGCTCAGATTAGCGGTATGCATATAGTTAATATTTAAAAAAGCTTTACGGTTTAGGGATTTTTTTTGGGCATGACAAAAGAGTAGGGATTTTTTTGTGTGCTTGGGTTTTAAGGCAGGGTTTTTTGTGCCTTGGCTGTTGCTGTTTGTTGCAAAAAGGACAAAGAAGCCAAATAGTTATATCCTGTTATATGCTGTCAACAAGCAAAAATGGCAATTAGATTTAAATACATGTGTTGTTTAAACTATAATAGTTAAGTTACTTGAAGTTCAATTAAAAAACATTTGATTTTCTTAATGTGGCCTGTTTTATATTTCTACTGCAGAGTTATTTGTACCAAATAACAAGTGCAATTTACTATTGCCATTCACATCGAATTCTGCATCGTGACCTGAAACCACAGAATTTGTTGATTGATGATAAAGGAATTATCAAACTGGCTGACTTTGGCTTGAGTAGATCATTTGGAATTCCAGTGAGGGCTTACACACATGAGGTACTTTTATATTGAACATTTATTATTTGTCTGATGAGTACCTATGTGCAAAACTTAGAGATACAGTGATTCCAAAACATAATAACTTTTTGTTTCCATTTGAAATGCTTCTAAATAAATTAGAATTTGGGACATATGTGTCATCAGGTTTAGTTTTCCAATACTGTAAAATCCCATTTTAAAAATACCTCCCCCCCCTCCCCCCTCCAGCTAAAAGCCCTTATCCATTTGCCAATGAATATTTTATTCCGGGTATAAGCCCATCTACCTAATAAGTGTGTTCCTTTTACAATTCTTTTTTATAAACATCAAAGTTTTTAATCAAATGTTACAGACATAAACAAATGGCTGTGGAGTTTAGTACAAATTATAGTTAAAATTATATACACCTAAGAAAAAAACAATCATGCATATATAACAACGCTACAAGTTCTGTTCTATTGTTCATTTCCAACACAGCTGCAGCCTTGCTTTGTCAAAATGAAACTATGAAACTGTTCTGACCCGTCCAATACAAATATGAACTTTGTTAATGCTACTGCAACAATACAGTTTTTACACAGCAAATAGGTTATTCAGGCTTGCAGTTTTATACCTTCATCCTGTTCTATTCCAGTTGTTCTAGTCATATACTAATAAAAGTTTGTTATATAGATGTTTTTTTAAAAAAAAATCCTGTTAAAGTGACGTACAATGCAATAAATGTATTATATATGTAACTCAAAATGTAATGGTATGTTACTAAGCTTTAATTCATTTCTCAGATATATTTTGCTGTTTGATTAGCCATTTAGTGTTTTACATTACCTTGCAGACCAACTGGAGCTATTCTTTTGAATTTACTTAATTCTACAACTAGAATTATTTGGTAATAGAATTCTCTTTGAAATTAGGTCTTAAACCTTAAACCCAGGGTTAATTATTCAACAGTCGGCCTTTTGAACAATCTTGTCAAGGTAAAAAAGAAAAATTACCATTTATAGTCATAGCTCTTGGTTATGATGAATGTTTATTTAAATTTGAAGTAAACAGAAGCAAAATCTTGTGAAACAAAAAGACTGGAGTTGTTTGTAGGCATACATAAATTTATATTTTAATTGTATAATTTTTCTGTTCCAAAGGTTGTTACCTTATGGTATCGAGCGCCAGAAGTTCTATTGGGTGGTTCCCGGTATGCTTGTCCAATTGATATTTGGAGCATAGGAACAATATTTGCAGAAATGGTTACAAAAAGGCCTCTTTTTCATGGTGATTCAGAAATTGACCAACTTTTCCGTATTTTCAGGTAAGCTTGCAGCCTTCAAACTGAACTCTGTCATTATAATAAAAATATAAAAGCTTCCGTGGCACTTCTGTTAAAAGAACTAAATAGGTTCTTTGCAATGGAAAGATTTTGAAATTCATAGTCTAAAAACTGAAAAATATATATTAATTAAGCCAAGAAAGGTCAGGAATCTCTGGCCTCCAGAATTACTCCATTAGTTTTTCTGTCTGCTCAGAAAACTGAGAGAACCTGAACTCATCTAAAACAACTACCTAGGTCTAGATCTGGAGTCTAGGAATGAGAAAAAGTGTTGTGAAAATTGGACATGTTTACTTTGTTTTGAGGAAGAACGGGTCAACTTTTTCTTCCTTCCTCTGGTTCTAAAACTGAAGTAAATTATGTGAAGGATGTAGATTTTGGCCACAATATATATAGTTTATGTAGCAACAAGGCTTCATTAACATCTTTTTCTCTTCTCTTTTGGTTGAGAGACAAATTACTCAAGTTTTTTACGTGTCCAAAAAAGGAGAAAAATGTTAATAATTCCTTGGTTGCAATTACTCTTATCCCATTAGGTGATATAATTCTATCTTTGAGTGTTGGAAGTTTCTCTCACAAGTAAGCAAAGCAAAATGAAGATACTGATGAAATTACGTAAAAAATATATATAAAACACATTTTTTTTAAAAAGAACCAGCCAGCTCATGTAAATGGCTAATCATGTCGGTAACCATGATAACACCAATTTCCTTACATGTAAAAGTCAAACATAGTATCTTCACTGTATGTATGCAATGAAGGGCAAATCTTGATACTTCATCAGTATCTATTTAATAAATAGAGAATATTACATGGCCGCCTGGGGATACAAATTTTATCTTTATGTGTTGAAAGTATCGCTCATGAGTGAGCAAAGCTAATCATGTACTAAGTAACCATGGCTAGACAAATATCCTAACACATGAAAGATAAAAATGGCATCTTCTCTGCACGTGGTGAAGATGTGATTTTTTTGGTAAAAGAAAAAATCCTGGTGTTTCATCAGTATCTCTCTCTCTCTCTCTCTATATATATATAACAGATACGAGTTTTAACATCGTTTATCTTATACTGAGGAATAACTTTGACTTTGTTTTCAGTTTCATACATCTCTATTTTTTTCATTCAGATGCCTTGGAACCCCGACAGAAGCGACATGGAAAGGTGTCAGTCAATTACCTGACTTCAAGGAAAGTTTTCCCACATGGAATGGCAGTGGGTTAAAAAAAGCAGTGCCTTACTTGGACAATGATGGCTTAGATGTTCTTGCGGTAAGCTATTTTAATATCTCTACAGTGCACATTTTTTTATAAGAACAAACTTAATAAGAACATTGGGGCTGAAATTTTTGGCCAAAGCCGCCGATCCGCAGACCTTTCATCCCCCTTTAAAAGGCCCCTTGTCCACGAACGGCGTACTTTCGGTAGATCGACTGGAGCATGCTAACAAATTTGCCATATTCACAGTGCCAAAAATCAGTTTTTCGATATTGGCAAGGTTTTAGCCTTCTTAGCCCTTATTGATGAGTTCAGGCACCTAAGCAAATGGCAAAAAATGCCATAAAGTTATAAAAGTTTTGAAAGATTTAATAATTCCATTAATATGGAAATTTGTATCAAAGAGCATCAAGAATTAGAAATGTCTAAAAATATACTGCAGCTTTCTTGTGATTCGGTAAAAATAATAATTTACAGCATATACAACTGCAATATGAAGGTGAAGACTGTATGATAATGTGGTCTT
>JAOBRD020955438.1:0-12177 GCA_027575215.2 Hydrozoanthus sils
CTGAATAATAATACTTTCTAAAGAACTTTCACCAAATTTCATCAAGAATGATAAAACCTTGTCACTAGCACTTTAAACTAAATGCGCTGGTTGGGGTTTCACTCTTGGCGTTGAAATTGTTATCCCCCGCGAGAATGGCCAGACATGTAGGATTCTTTTTATTACATAGAGATGTTTTTTGTTACTTTTTTTGCGAGACTTTCTGTTTTTCGGAAATTCCTACTGATGTCTCCTTGCGGAATTTCTCTCAGACAGAAGGCCGTTCAGTAGCTAGCTGTGGATTGGGAGTTCAAGACAAAGTTTAAAGCAAGAAGAAGAAATAGGAAATAAGTCTGTGCCGCCGTTCTTGAAGTTTGTAGATCGTCGTCACTTAATTTCACTTCATTTATGCGTTTAATACACTTAACGCCTAATACACTCGCTATTTTGAAAGACATATTTAAACAAGGTTGATGTGTGTGTGTGTGTGTGTGTGTGCGTGTAGGGGGGGGGGGGGAAGTTGAGTCAACCCTTCCATACTTTTTTTATATAAGTTGCATTCGACGAAGAATGCAATCCTATACGCGCAAGCGATGGCTGCGTTCCATAGCCTCGATCTCGTGCCGATGCATGCACGCCTCGTGGTTGCGTTTCACCGCGGACAAGCTAAGGTGCTGCAAAAGTGTATTTTTTTCTGGAATTGCTGAAGCCATATCATATTAGCTCAAACTAAAGGCAACAAAAAAACACACACGAAAATAAGAAAATAATGCAATGTTCATTTGCCTTTGGCTTGAAAAAAAAACAGTAACGAAGAAAGTTTCCGAGTGGCGTAGTTGGAAACTAATTTTTAACGATAGCTACAAAGTCAAAACATTCCGGCCCTGTCCACTCGTATCTGGATATTTTGGAAAACGGAGATCTTTTTCTCCGCATTTAAAAAAAACGACGTCCACATGCACGGACCCTAATAAAATCGTATTTGCACGTCCACATGTATGCGCAAAAGCTATTTAATTCGCTTATTACTCTAGTTAAGATTGTTCGGATTAAAGCAAAAATCTTCACAAAAGTCAAGTAAATCGAGAAGAAAAGGAAAGACGGACTCGTTTGTGTGGTCAGATGATGAAACAGAGCTGCTTTTGAAAGTTACTCACGAATACAAAGTCTCTTGCATTAGAGAAAAATAGACTGGGAGACATACCAAACAAAGTATTCTGATATTTAAGATATTCATGAGCAGTACTCGTTGTCCGAAGATGCAGAAGAACTGCCAAATATTATCCGCAAAGCAAAAATATATCACAAAGGGTGTTATAACTTCGAAAACCCTTGTTTTCGACCGTCCACACGAATAGGATAAATCTCTATTTTTTAAAATATACAGTCTGGGAAGCGTTTACAAAACATCTGTATTTGTGGCCAAAAACCCTGTTTACGTGTGGTCGGGCGGTGCCAACCGAGAAAAAATCTCCATTTTCAAAAGTACTCCGGATACGCGTGGACAGGGCCTTCATTTTTCGTCCAAAAATACACTAAAAGCTTTTTTGTCGTAGTGAATTTTTCGGCCTTTTAAAATATAAAGGAGTAATTAACAACGCCGAAAAAAAAAGAAAAAAAGTTTTTCCCTCTGTGGGAAAAGGTTTTTAGCGAGAAAAAGAAAACAATCAAATGCGCTAGGCGAAGATTTAAACTGCATGGGAACGTGCATAGCCAAGCGTGTTATCTGCACGTTCTCTTGCAGGCGCGCTTGTCATCTTTTGTGAGTAAAGGTTTATTATTGTTTAAACTATTATTTTATCATTAAAGATTTTGATTCAATTTAGTTCTGTGGCTGCAAGGTTAAAACGACAAAAAGTTATAAAATCTCCGGCGTTATTTGACAGTAATAAGTACATTCACAAGCACACTCAAATATATGTCAGCGTCAGTCAAACACATTCAACTTAAATGGTACTTCTAGTAATTAGAGCAAATCACTTAGTACGCAGTTGGTACATCACTCACTTTTTACATTCAATTGCAAAAATAGCTAATTAATTGGCTGTTGTTGCCATGGCAATAAAACAAAAATTCCAACATGGCCGCCTTTATTATTGGATTTTTTAAGTTTATATAAATTTTGATCAGCAGCAAAAACGGTTTCAAATCGATTAAAAGGCATTTTGACGTTTTGTAAGACTTTTTGGTGGGAGATTAATGCGTGTCTTTGAGGAAATGCACATCAAAACAGCATAAGAATAAACGACTTCCCAACTTTAGTATCGTTATTACAAATCGATCCTGTTGATAGCTTATTACATATCCGGTTAAGTACGTTATTACAAATCTGATTGAATTAAATTTAATTACAAATCCGGTTAGTTGTCTTTTTACATATCCTGTTGACTTTTATTACAAACCCTGTTGTTATTACATATCTTGTTGATTTTTGTTACAAATCCTGTTGTTTATTACAAATCAAGGTGAGACAACGGTTGTATAATTAGTCAATTCAATGACTAGCAATTGCGAAAGAGTTGCCTGAAAAAAGTTTCAGTTTTCAACACGGTTCGAACAAATGGCATCTTTGGTACGTTATTGCATACAAACGCGGTACAAATCGTATTTATTAAGATCCAAAGAAGAGCAGCTTAAAGTCCGGATTCGGTCGAAAATAAGAACCGTAACTAAATGCATGCATGGTATCACCTTCGTATGCAATATATTGCCAGCGTATCTGGCGTTCTTGTTGTTGGGCAGGGCGAGAAAGTCGAAAACGCCGGAGCCATGTTGGAAAACCGGCAAAAAATAATATAGAACGAAGAAAAAACAGTCTTCCCTGTGTCCTTTGCACTCGTCCAACACGGTACCCGAGTTTAATAAGTTTTCGTACCAACAACAAGACTGCTAGCTACGCAGGCTAATATATTCGATAACAACCCAACCCGATATAAATTAGAACCGTTCAGCACTTAAGCACGTTACCTGATTACAGCACATATTGCTACTTATAAAGTGGTATTAACTCTAGGTCTATATTAAGCTTTGCAGGAGACACTTCAATACAGGTCAAAGTCAGTTGGGAAAAGAACTGATTCAGCCAGTAGCGATGACGAACTTGAGCTTAGAAACGAACACAACAGCAAGTTTGTGTTTGATCAACAGGATCATCTTAAACAACTACTCACTATACACGCTTGTTATACTCAGCATTGCGTCCTTCATATTCGGAAATGCTATAATTATCTTGACTGTTTATAAGTCCAAGACACTTCGATCAGCTACAGTCATTTTATAGTTAACGTGGCAGTTTCAAATACATTTTGCACTGGTTTGGACGTAGCACTTGTTGGCTTGTTCATTAACCAGGATGCCCCTGCATTGCCGCCTACACTTGGTAACGCTCTATGTAAAATGGTACCATTTCTTGTCAACATTTCAATCATTGTTTCAATGCTGAGCCTTGCCGTTATCACAGTCTACAGATTCAATGTCGTAGCATTTCCAGTGAGAGCCAGAGTTCAAAGGGTCAAAACTCGTAATATACTTCTACTTTGTACCTGGCTATTCTCCATTGCAATTGTGTCCCCGGAACTTCACTACCGTGTTTATATGCTAAAAGAGAAAAATGTTGGCTAATGACGTCCTATAAACAAAATTTGATTTGGGATGTAAGTTTCATGGGAATATGTTACGCCCTAACAGCTCTGTTGATGTTGGTACTGTAACCATACATTGTATTCAAATTAGCAAGACAGAAAATCCCTAGAAACTCGAGAAATTATGTGCAAGAGAGAAGAAGAAGACAGAAAAATATCCGTTTGACAAAAATGTTTTTAACTATAATTGTCACGTTTTTAATCACTCTTGGTCCTTATCAAGTTTTATACATTATGTCTTATTACTCTCAAGTTTCTGACTGGTGTACATTGGATAAGTTATTTTCAGTTCTTTACCCGTTGGTAAATATTCAGTTAACTATAAATCCCGTGATATATTTCTCTTTCTCTCCAGCCTATTGACGAAGTATCAAACAAATCTTTTTTAAAGTTCTGTGTTAACAAATGTATCACCAGATCAAATTTAAAGCCGAAGTAGAACAAATACAGCTACTACCCCTAGGATATATAATGTGGTATGGAGTCGGGATGTAGCGCCGTCAGTCTTGGTACATTCTTAGAAGCTATTTACATAATCAGTTTGTTATCATGCAAGTAACAGAATTGCCTTTGAGTTATGATATGCAATAACTTCTAAGCAAATGTTTTAGTCTAATTCACTCTGGTTAACAACGTTGATGAAAATGCCGTACTGAAGAGCTAATTAAAAATTCGAATCAATCATTGATAGGTTGTTCAATGTTATATGGCTACGTTTTCAATAACGAGGATGAACTGAACACAACTACATATATTCATACATCGACCACACAGACGGAGGGTAAAAGCTACTCTCTGATCTTTTTGGACAGAGAATTTAGATCCATCAACTAAACCGTCAATTTATGTTTCTTAGGCACTGCAGAATGAATGAATAACAAAAGGCTTCAGAAGCTTACACTGGGCTGCCTGTTGTAAAGCTGAACTAATTATTACTTTTTTGCGCAAAGTGCGAGTGGCTTCATAATGTAGCGTTCATTGAGCATTCAGCGGTGGAGTAAGTCAAAATGCTTCGATATTATGCTATGCCAATAACAACTCTCCAGGGCCCAGTTGTTCAAAGGAAGATTAGCACTATAATTTCTAACGTCTGTTCTTATTTCCAACCTTAGGTTGACTGATTTGAGCTGTAATTTTGCAACTGGCAAGTTTTTTTTTCGTGGAAAATCTAGGGAATAATTCAAAAGAACTGCAAACCTTTCCTTTCAAAAAGAATAAATTGTTGATTGAATTTCGGCTTAACCCAAGGTTAAAATTGACCAGCTTTTGAACAACCAGGCACAGGACAGGTAAAGAGTCATTGCTAGGCCAACTAGGAGTCAATTAATACAGAAGCCCTTTGATGCAAAAACTAAAATAAAACACAAACCATAAACTTGCTGCATTCTCATTACCAACTATAATTATTAATTTATCTCGTTTTGCTCATTTTGCATTCATGGCAAGAACCAATTAAAATGATGCAAAGATTCAGGGTGAAACAGCTCAGTCATGATATTAACTTTAATTTTTTATGCATACAAAACTATTTTTTCTTCTACAATTTAACTTTGTATCAAGTCAAGCTTCATTGACATATTTGGTGCGTGGGGGATCAACTGAATCAGGGAGGAACAAATACATGTGCTGTTACGTACGAACATTAACTTGTGGTTCTGGATTCCTGCCCACTGAAACTATGTAAATTCATAAGTGCACCTTGTACTCTTTGAATCATAGTAGTATAGTTGTGCCTTCCTCTTCTTTTTGTTATTTTTTTTGTATAGTTCAAATCCTGCAAATTAGAAAGAAATAAAAATGAATAAAATGGAAACTCAGTAAAATTTGTTGGTCTAATAAAACACTTCAGCTATCTGTTTTCCTACATAACCAAATTGGAAAAGAGGCCCTTTGACCAAAAATAAGCCCTTGGGCTTATTATCAGAATTTTACGGTATTAAAACCTAAAACAACAAATGCCAGCCATTTGTATGTGCCACTAAAGCTTAGACCCTGGTACACAGTAAGCATTACAACCTATGATTTAAATTCTAGTACCTCTGTTCAAGTATATCAGCAGGACCATGATAAAAACTAAACGCTACATCCCTAACTTTAATACTAAAGCAAATGTTATACAATATAATGTAAAATACATAACAATTAAACTGTGAAAACAGTAATAAAAAAAATCCGACTGACTTAATTTGATATTTTGTTCTCGCCCATTTACAATATACGTTTTCTTAGCCCTCCCTTAATTACTCACATGCACATTCTTTATAACTAAATACACTCAATCGACAAATTAAACAAAAGAACGTCAGATAAAGTAAAGTAAAGATTCGAAGTAAAGATTGTGTCTATAAAATGTATTTTTAAACAGCGTGTGTTTATTCTATAAGTTTCTGTTTTTACCAAGGGCACTTGCAAGATGATTGACAGGAGTGAGGCTAATCAAAATAACAGCTAGGTGCAAGATAAATTCATCGAATGTTTTGTGAATTTATAAGGCGAATGAGATTTATGAGAATGAAAATCGTCGATAAACAGCTGTTACTTAATACAATGTACTGCAAATTAATCCCAGTAGCAATAATACAAATGAAATCTCTGATCTAAGAATATCGGAAAATCGAACCGCTCGTGTATTCCGATACTTACAAATTATTGCATCAATGCGTTTTCAGACTTTCCCTTTCCTTGCATAAGTTGCGTAACGTTCTTTACGACTAAATGCGGAATTCGAAGTAAATAGATAAAGTTAAGAAAACTTGGGCATGTTTTTCCTTGTATATCGCGAACAGCCTTTCGTATTTTCTACTTTTTTCGAAAGCACGTGCGAGCTGTCTCACAGGAATTCTACTTGGCACACAATCGATACGAGATTGTGCCGTGTTGCACGATCAAAATAAATAAACTGTGCATATCGAAACCTAGGGTTGTTTGTCGATTCTTTATCTTCAACATGTACTAAAGGAGATAACTCCTCGTCATCCTTTTACTGAGGTTTTTTTGTGTCCCGCGCATTCAGCGTAGAACTGTACACAGCGAGTTCGGTTGCTTAACCATTGGAGGGGGAAGGGGGTACTCCGAGGTCAGTCAAAAGGGTAAGGTGTCCGAAAAGTCCTGAAAAATCCTTAAAAAATGCCAAGATATAACCATCTACAACCCTAAGAAATACCTCTCCAGTAAAGAATACCCTAAAAAATACCAATTGAAAGCTGAAATTCTTTCCTGGATAGCTAGCGGTAGCCTCCTGCGCAGGCAACCCAGCAAGCTTTTTTGCTTTCCGGCAATCGGGATAAAGGCCTGTAGATGCCCCAAGTGTAATACTGGCTCCAAGCGTAATAAGGGTGGCTCCAAATGTAATAACTAGTACAACTTAGTAAAATTGTTTATGAAGTTAATCTAGGTCTTAATCATTCTGTCACGTGATGTGACGTCATCAAGCCTTTTATATTAAATATCTCGGGAATTGAAAACTGTCGGACAATCGACTACCAAACTTATATATTAGCATTGTTGAAATGCCACAAGGCAAAAAAAGGAAGATTTCAAAAACAGTTGTTTTAGCTGTAAAGCATTTTACAACTTAGTGCAAGGCGAATGGATTTTTGTTGACAGGAAGCTATTTGTGTATCAAAACGAGAGGATAGCACGTACAAATTGGCAGAGAGATTGAACAGATTTGCTAAAACTTTGACAAAGACTGTTATTACACTTGGGGCCAGTTATTACGTTTGGGGCCTCTGTTCAGGCCCCAAGAGTAATAACTGGCTCCAAGCGTAATAAGAGTGCAAACTAGACACTTCCCACCCCTATAACATACCCAAAAAACTGGCAAGGTCCTGATAGTGCAAGTTTTGAATAGAGTTGTAACGTGATCACGAGATAGAGAGACGCCGGTATCGAGCAGTAGCGTGTTGTTGAAATCCGTGTGGGAATTTGCACGTGAAAAGGCGTGTCAGGGGAAAGAAAATGAGCATCGCTTTTAAAGGCGTACTAGTTTGACCAAACAGCTGGCCGAGTGATATTATGATCGCTGAACAAGCTGCGATTCCTACAAAAATTTGTATGATCAGGACCTTGCATGTCAGTTTCTAGTTTTTTGCAGTGGATGTGACTTGTCTACACCCTTATTACGCTTGGGGCCATAGTATGCTTGGAGCCACCCCTATTACGATTGGAGCCAGTTATTGACGCTTGACAAACGTAATAACTGGCCTCAAGTGTATGAACTGCCGGCCTTGTCAAAGTTTTGGAAATCGGTTCAATCTCTCTGCCAATTTGTACGTGCTATCCACTCGCCTTGCACCTCAAATAGCTTATCGTCGACAAAAATATATTCGATTGAACTAGGCAAAAAAGCAGGAATTAAAAAAAAACGTTGTTTTGACTGTAACGCATTTTACCTCGTGGCATTTGAACAACTTCTAACATGTACTAAGTTGGGTGACCGACCGTTTTCAATTCCTGAGATATTTGACAAAAAAGTGTTGATGACGTCACATCACGTGACAACATGACTAAGACCTACATTGACTTCATGAATAATTTTAGTAAGTTGTTTTAGTTATTAAATTTCGAGCCACCCATATTACGCTTAGAGCCATTACTACACCAGCTGGAGCCATGCGTATTACGCTTGGAGCCAGATATACGCTTTGGTCCTCTACAAGC
The DNA here is from genome assembly GCA_027575215.2 of Hydrozoanthus sils. Lineage (NCBI taxonomy): Eukaryota > Metazoa > Cnidaria > Anthozoa > Zoantharia > Hydrozoanthidae > Hydrozoanthus > Hydrozoanthus sils. The sequence continues at coordinate 8,283 of JAOBRD020955438.1, forward strand.
CCCGAGCGAGCGAGGTGCGAGCGGGGGCTTGGGGAGGAGAAAAAAAAAGAGTAGGAGTTTTTTCCTCGCTTCGAGTCGCGCTTCGCGTCGCCGTGAGTATCCCGATCTCAAGACAGGTGCCTGCAGAGGATTGGAGGCTAAGCTAGCGGGTTGGCGCTCAGTCCCCTCGTGTTGCGCTGAACATGATATGCAGTAAGTAAAGGTGCACGCGTAATAGGACGTTTGCCAAAGGACTCAAGTTTGCTAAAACAACGCACTGCTAACATTTTAATAGCTGCGCGTTTATAAACCTTAAAATCCAGGCTCTTTGGGTCTCCTTTAACAACCCCTAAAAATTACCGGATTGACTATCATAACTCCTAAAATATACGCCAATGTTTCACCATTGCAACCCATGTTTATCACGATGGTTCGGGCATACAGCTACATTCTTATGCCCTAAATATCCACCTTAAGTAAAAGAAAGAGTTTCATCTCGCAGTCGATTATTTTCTCACCGGAAACTTAACTTTTAGCAGAACTCGGTTGTTGCTGTATATCTTTCTTACACAGCTCTAAACTAACGCAGGCAGCGAAAGACGGATAAAACTGGCTCTACCCCAGGGTACTCCCTAAATAGGTGTGGCGGGTATGACCATTGTATTTTTAGGGGTTAAAATTGTCAGCCCGGTATTTTTTAGGGATTGTTAAAAGAAATCCTGTGTTAAACCAAGAGCCTAGTATTTTCTAGCGTTGAAAAATGCCAACTATTGGCCCGCTTGCAGTCCCGCACGCGTGTTTTAGCAAACGTGCCGACTGACAAGAAAGTTAAGACAAAAGTCCTTTGGCGAACGCGCGCGCCTTTATTTACTGCATATCGCGTTCAGCGTAACCACGAGGGGACTTAGCGATCCAGGCAAAATTTCAGCTTTCAGTTGATATTTTTTAGTGTAATTTTAAAACCGAAAGGTATTTTTAGGGTAGAAAATTTTTATCCCTTGGTATTTTTAGGGTGTTTCAGGGACTTTTTTGTCGGTCAACCCTACCATTTTTTACCCCAAATTATCCCCCCCCACTTCTTCCCCGCCGGGTCACAACCACCTTCGTTATTTACAAGACGTGCAAAAAGAAATGAACAAGACGCCATCCAGTTGTTAACGTATACGTCCAATCGCTCTCTATTCTAAAAAATGTGCCTAATTTGCACCTGGCAAAAAGTGCTATCTGTAACGCATTTCACGTTAAACGAAATGCCTTCAGTCTCATGCGTTTGTTTACGACTTTGCGTCATTAATCATTCAATAAAAGCCAGGACTCTGAGAGAATTAGAAGTCAAGGTGGTTTATACTTTTTAACATGTTCGTATAAATATAATATTGCTCAACAATAGAGGAAAAAAGTTCCAAAGCTCGCAAATTCTATTAGTATAACGACTTTTAAATTTTCTTGTAACACGTCGTATTTTAGATTTCTTGTAAACTGTAAACAAACTTTGACTTTTTCTACCTCATTGCACGAGTCGTAAAACACATGCACACAGCTCTATGAATAAAATTTCAACCAATAGTTTATGATATGTACGCGTAGGTACAAATATGTATCTAGCCACCGTAATTTTTAAGCGTAACACCTATCAGAGGGCAAAAATCATATTCTTTTATAGTAAAATGTAAGCAAACCTTGACATATGTTGCACACGTGGTTTGGTGTTTCAAATTCTTGCCGCGAAATTGACCAAAATTTATCGTACAACCCTACATATTAGTTTCAAAAGTTGCAGTGTACCTGGTCCATGTATTTTACGGCCATTCGATTTTTAAAAAATAGCAAAATCAAAAATTAAAAACTAGCTTTTTTTTTTCATTTTGTCCTTTTAATAACTGCCGAAAAAAAAACGAGTTTCAATAATTCTCTTAAAATTGCTTGGAAAACAGGGGGGGGGGGGGGCTTAAGAAATTGCTGTCAAGGCCTGGCTTCTTAGAAAGGGGTTTTGGCGACAGGCGATACGGTCTTTAATTGAGACAACAGACAATTGTCAAAGCGCCGACAAGGGACAGAAATTATCGGGAAAAGTGCGACAATTTTCGACAGTGACGACCAACTACGTATCATGATCAAAACATCCAGGAATACATGTCATCAGTTTCTCGCAATATTTTTGTCCGAGCTTAAAATTTTTGGAACACGCTAATGAGACAGACACGTTTGTTCGTCATGTTTACTTGATTCGGTTTTTGACAACAAAACGATTGATAAACTGTAAAGTAAATAAGAGCTTAATAATTGAAAATTATGACAGCGACATTTTGTTCAGACGAAAATGCGACAGCGACATTTTACATTAGAAACAGACGCATAAAATGCGTGACCTCGAGCTTCCGTTGTCAAAGGAGCAGCATAGATTTGTTATGCGAACTGTGAAAATATGCTCCGTGTGCGTTATGATGCACTGTGCTATGCATCTTGGAAAGGTTGTTTTTTGTCTAAGTAGAGCCGTTGAAAGAAGAAATAAATATATTTATACATTATTTATGTCAACTTCATGATTCTGGTTATGTATCGACCTAGTATGTCGCGCTTTTGTACTGTAAAGCACACATTTCATAGAGGCGGACTTGAAATAGCTTAAGCAGTTCACAAATGTAAAAAATAAACTAAGAATATGCAGTTGAGTTTCTTTGTGATCTTTTAAGCATGAACTGAAGTGCGTTTGGGATAAACTGCAGGTTACACGGTGTAGGTTGAGTATTAGATTTGAGGGGGAAGGGGTGGGCTAGTCGAAGTGGTGATTGACAGGTGATGGCGTCGTCACAAATAGAAAAGTCAAATCTTGTGTAGGAAACATTACTAGATGACCAATTTTGGGTAGAATTAACTTGATATTGACTTTTCTAATTTTGATGTTGTCATCAATGATGTCATGTGACGTGACCTTGATGGTGCACCCTCTTGCCTATAAGTTGCCTTTAACTTTACCTAGGATTGGTAATCTAACAATGTCCTCTTCAGGAGATATTGACTTTCTTAATTTTGATGGCATCATTTATTTTTGGGATCGATCATGCCAGAAAAAATTAATATATTTTACAATACATGTCAACTTGCAATCTGACCAATCAGCACCAAAATTGCCGAAATCGAGCATTTTTTTAGGTTTAGGGTTGAGCTCAACGTTCGGATCCCCCCCCGTCATATATTAATGGGAGTCCCCCCCTGGGGTAGAAGCATATTCTGCAAGCTCAAGTTAACTTATTTATTATTGACTTAAACCTCAATTCAACAAATCTCAGTGTTCATCACTTAGCAACTTATTCATAAGAGACAATGGTTATCGCAACTGTAGTACCACAGATAGTAACACCTGTATTGATTATATATAGAACACTCATTATAGGTACGTTTGTAAATGAAATCAAAGTCTTTTTTGAGCCCGAATTCTACAATGTAGTGGATTTGGCCCGTCAATGATAATTAAATGTCATGAAAAATGGGAACTAAAACAGCGTTTTCGAACTTTGTCGATTCTATTTATCGATATAGTCTCTGTATAAGTTCGAAACCATTACTGAAACATCAAAGGAATCACACTTACCAAGGTATTCGGAAACAAAACCGATAATTTAGTATTTTTGCTAGCGGTTCTATACAAGACAAAGGCTCAGTGAAAATGTAATTTAAGTTCCTAAAGATTTTGGTGATAGTTGTACTAGATTGAAAGTCAACGAAAATAAAACAGGAGCATATTGGTTAGGATATGATCTTTGCGGTTTTTGCCGATATTAGTATAGGTAATCGCATGGGGCCGAGTAAAATTAAGGATTAATTTCACGAATGTTTTCGACTTTTTCCAAAACTGCCCGAGTCGATTCGCGACAAGGGCAATTTGGAAAAATAAATTGAAAAGATAAGTGATATT
>JAOBRD020955548.1:0-12177 GCA_027575215.2 Hydrozoanthus sils
ACTTAAATTTTGTCCTTTCTTTGAAAAATGAAGTTCATTTTATCCCTATCTTCTGGTAAATACTAAAACAACTATCCCCCTCAGGAGTGGTTCTAGCTTTAGATATATACCTCGACGCTTCGTGTCTCAGTATATATCCAACGATATTCACCTCCCCTTCTAGAGATAGTTGTTAATTATATATAGTATAAATTACATTGCAGTACCAGCTTCTGCTGGGGGGGGGGGCTAATCTGTGATGGTCAAGGTCAAGGTACCATGCATTATTTAACATCAGTATATACGTAGTCACTTCAGCTCTCTGAGAGTGCTGTTATCAGTGGAAGCTGATGGTGCACTCTTTATCCCCTCCCTCTGTCAGTGCTCCATTTTACAGGTATTCAAAGCTACAGCTACACTGATCAGAAGAAAGTCAAAACATTGAAATGTGCAGTCACCGATGATCAAACTGGGGACCTCTAGCTCCTAAGGCCACACAATAAACAACTCAAATGAGCTACACCTGCTCCTGCATTATGGATTAGTGTCCTGTCTGTGGGGGAATCAAACATTCTGATCAACGTAATATTAGGGAAACCAGAAATTAACACTGGCTTAATGCCAGGGCAACTGGGCTCAAGAAAGAACTTGTTAGTGATCTAGTATTTGTATATGTAAGTAATAAGTCTCACAGCAGTTTTTGAACTCAAAACAGTTGAACTAAGAAAACATTAGAAGGACTTGCATTTTCTTTTGACTGCACTATTCTGACTATTGTGAAAGCACACAATGTTCTAATAGTATTATCTGCAGTATTGCTTTCACCTGCACTGAGTTCTTACACTGCTAACTTAAAGTATATTTCACCTCATCCACCACGACTAGCCCCACTTCACCAATCCTGCTCTCTTCAATCAGACTGTTCACTAATGTATTAGCCTGTGGAGTTAAATTCAAGTTCTCAACTGAAGTTAAAAACAATTTTTAAAAACCCAATACAAAAAATTAAAAACTAAAACAAAATTTGATGACAAAAATAACAAGTTGAAACACTAAGATAACTATATTAGCATAACTATTCACCCTCATATTATTTCTTTATCCTAAACACCCAAAAATACTAACAAAAAAGAAAATGAGTTTTCAAAAAGATAAAAAAACTAACCTCCCTTAAACAAATACCTAGTAAATAAAAGAATAATTTGATATTAAATAGACTCTTTAAAAAGGGTTTAGTTAGTTAAAGACAAGTAATTAATTTCAGACTTGTTGATTTAAAACTAGCTACCCGAGGAGATATGCAAATCTTCAGTTCTCTAATCTTTCATTTGAAAGGATCAACAATACTAGACAGGTGAAGACATGGCACCCACTGACCATAAATGTGTGAGAGACCCTTTTGGTGGCCTTTTTTTTCATCTTTTATTACCATTAAACATTTTAAAATAAGTACATAATATTGACTTAATATAGCTTTAAAACTCAACATCTCAAGGTGTCAGCTGTTTTTTAAACTGATGTATGTTCAGATTATGATTAGATGTTCCAAAAAATAAACAAATAAACGAATAAGCAAACAAACAAGAATTTGTTTAGCTATTACTTTCTCCCAGTGACAAGGAGTAAAAATGTGATGGCCACTTCACTTCTGTTGGACCCACAAACAAAAATTAAATCAATATAAAATCTGATATGTTTATGTATTATGTTCATTCAGTTTTTTTTCTTACCTTCTCAATTGTAGCAATGTACAGAGATTTTTTCTTTCTTCTCTTCCTTGGTGGAATCTTGCCCTTACTTCCTGCATATTCCTCCACAAGGAATCCAAGATCAACAGCAAATTGTGTTAATGAATTTACCTACAAAGAAGCAAAAATCAAGCTAAACATCCTTATCTAGAAAAATATTTTAATGCTCTTATGTTAAATTTTATTCAAACTACACTGGGCTTGTTATGTTTGACTGTTTGTCTTTTATAGCCTGGAAGATTTAGAAAAAACACCAAAAAGAAAATTTTAATTCTTTCTTGAGCCAAGAGGTCCATAAGGCTGGTGCTTGTTTCTGTTTACCGAAATGTTAAGCAGACAAAAGTCTAAAGTTGACTACCCCTAGACAGGACACTAATCCATCACTGGTTAGATCCAAGGAGAAGCTGACCTACTTATTTATACAGTTGAGTTGACTGGAACAAGTCAGGCAAAGTGTCTTGCTCAAAGACACAACACAGTGATCCAACCGGGGCTCAAACTTGTAACCCTTGGATTACAAGACTAGTCAAACACACTAGCCACTTAACTACTGCACCACAGACTTTCAGAGAAGCTTTGCATGTACTACATACACATTGCGACATTGTTATTATTTATTAACCTTTTCTTGAACAATTGAAACAAATGGCACAATGAAAATTGCATCCTTTTGTTTCACCAAGAGTTCTTTCATGATTAGTATCTCGGCCACTAGAGTCTTCCCACCACTTGTTGGTAAGGAGTAGATCAAGTTTTTCCCTTCCATAACTGCAGGTAGGTTTAGGCAATCTCTTTGCCAATCTGTTAGATTTGAAGATAAACTTTAGCTGAGAACCAATCTAACAAGAAGTGTAGGTTAACAAAATTCAGGAGAAAAATTAATCAAAAGAAAAAGCAAGTAACATCAACTTTCTTCTAAGTATTCCTCCATCTTTGCTGTCGAGTGGAGGGCTAAAAACTGAGAGAAATATGATGAGGAAACCAAACTAATGCAAACTGATGTAACAATTTTCATTTTGAAAAAATTGCTGCATGATATCATAAGTATTATAACATTAAATGGTTTGTGAACTTGTATTTTTTTCTTTTCCAAACGAGCAGGCTTTTTGTTTAGGTTTGTAATAACAGGGACTTTTTTGAAAATAGCAGGGACTGTTGTCCAACTACAAGATGATGGGAGAGGAGCAGGGGATTTTCCCAGTGGCTGGCCTACCTGGCAATCCAGGGCACCTCACTGAGAAATTTTTTAAAGTTCAAGGGGAAAAGGGTGCAATTTAAGCTAAGTTTCTGTTTAGGTACTGAAATGAAAAACTACTCTGGGATGGAGCATATCGTTTGAGCCAATTAAATCTGATTCAATATCCATTGACCGAATCACTGTTTAGCGGTAATGAATTTCGCTGAAGAAAGACATTAGTTAAAATCAAGGGAAGTCAGGTTTGCTTTAAATTATGAGTAATGGACCTTCAAAAAAAGCATAAATGTGGCTAAATGACTAGAGCTTGAACTATGATTTCATGCCAAATGTTTATTCAATATCCACTGCATCAATCTGCATTTCCCATGAGCTTTGAGCACTTTGATCATCTGTTTTCTTGTTTTCACAGTACAGGTAAATTTGGCTTTGCTGCCTTTCTTGCATGGTTTTACTTAACAACTTTCACATTTATAAAATGATTTCAAAATTGATCATAAAAGATTTAAAAGCCCGTTCAGTTAGTTCTGTACGAAGAGACAAGGAGCTGGTCAACTGATTTTCTTAATCTCCATGGGAGTTCTAATGCAAATGCTGCATGGAAATATAGCCGGGACAAAAAAAGAAATAACCGAGAAAAGGTCCAGGTGTCCCGGCCCTAACAAAAACCCTGAACAAGTACAATATATTTGCAAATGCAAAACAAATTTATATATTATTTCATAATGCCCCTGTTACTTCTTAGTGTTCTGGAGCAAACTGTTTGTAAACTGTTTGACGACTATACAGATTAACATAAAACATTAAAGCTATCAGTAACATGCTTATGATGAGTCAGCTTCAGCTGTTGAATGGACTGTAAAAACACCTTCCTTGCACTCCAATTTATAACCAGAAAGATCACTTAAAACAGACCATTGATATCTTAAATATCTTACTTTTCTGTATATTAACCATAAAGCATACTTAAACAATATATTGCAACCCCAACACAAAAAAAGAAAATTATAACCTTATAAACAAAAATACTCAAATGTCTCATCACATGAGTGGTTTAGGACTGTGGCATTTAGGCTGCTTATACTGCTAGCCTTCTTCAGGCTTTGTACTGTCACCTGAAGAATTCTAGCAGTAAGAAGTCAAAACGTCATGTCTCACATTGTGAGACAATTTTAAGATTTTACTAATTATCCTCATCCACAATGAATAATCCCTTTCAGTTTAAGAAGAGTAAGAGTTAATGCAGACATACCATAAAGGTCACTAATGCCGCGGTGCTGCTGTAACAGAGTTTTCACTTGCTTCGGTAAGCCATAAAATGAATCTCCACTAGTACGCAGCTCATTTTCTATACCATCTCCCAGTAAAAACTCATTATCAAAAACCTCATCAAGGCACCTTTTCGTCTGCTCTTTCTTCTTTTCACCTACAGAGGCTTTCTCTTCTTTTCCTGTCTGTTGGCAATTTATCTCATTTAGACTATGCTCATTCCTAGAAGATAAGGGAATTTTTTTGGCTTCATGTGAACTTATCACTTCGGTCAAGTTTAATGCAGCTAGCACAGAATCATCCTTCTCAAAGTTCGAATTGTGAAATAAGCTTACTGATGAACTATTCACAGAAAAACCACAACTGTTCTCTGCAGATACCACTGCAGTTAAAACACCATTTATTCTACTTGCAGAAGAAGAAAATAAACCCTGTGGTTGAAATGTGGTCAAAGAGCTCTGCCTGATAGGTGTGCTAGACACAACAAAATCTGTATTCTGCTTGCCAAAAACTTTTCGTGGACTCAGTGAGGTAAATGATCTGCAAGATATTTCTTCATTTGTTGTTTCTGCATTATCAACAGAAAAGTTAACACCTCTTTGGGGACAGTTATTTAATATCCTGTTGTTGTTGTTGTCAACAACGATGCCAACAGAGTCAACTGAGTCAACACTAACATGATAAACAGCAGTTAGATTCTCTTGCTGTTTTCCAGTTTCAGGCTGTAAATTATTGGCCGAATCTTTTCTTTTTTTTCTTCTCCCTGGTGTTCGACGGTCTAAACTCTTCCTCTTTATTTTTAGACTTGGGAGCTCCTCTGCAATCGATTTATCAAGTTCTTTTTCCACTTCCTTTCCCTTTTTTGTGGCAGTTTCGTAACAGTTCTGTACATGTACTTGCCCTAGGCTGTTTTCAGACTGCTGTCTCAAAGATCCGGTTAGGGACTGACCACTACTATTATCGCTTCTGTTATGTTTGACAGCACTTGATCGAGTCACTGGACCGCCACTGCTATTGACCTGACCAAGTATTACTCGAGATTCAGCTTTCCTGGAAAAAAGTGGTTTCACAGTAGTTGCTTGCTTCGTGTTAAACATTTCTATTCCCAAAACCTTCCGAAAACAGCATTTAACTGCTCGTATTAAAACAGCTAAACGTAGCAACCCCTTGCATTGCAGTATAATCTGTCAAGACCAATCTGTCTGATGGAGAGGAGAAAATCTAGAGGACGGAATGTCAGTTAAGTTTTGACTTAATAAGTAAACATATTAATCGTTATTAAGTATTTCAATTGAACCAAAAAATAAGCTCGACAGCTCACATGTAAAGAATCACACAGGATCAAGATGTGCACTTCAAACCGCCCGCGAGTCTACCATCCTTATTAGTCTCCAGTCTCTTCCTGTTAAAAAGGTGCGTTCACCCTTAGCGGGGGCTGAAAACTAATCTTTTGTGCGTATTCTACAATAATTTTACAATAGACAAATTAAAATGCCATTAATAATTGCAAACTGTTTTTCGTTCAATAGTCAAAAAGTAAAAGAATGGCGTACTTTTAGCCCCTCCCCAAGAAGTCAAAACAATGTAGCCAGATTTTCGAACACCTTCAGAAATGAATGCCCCCAAACTATTTATCTTAATGCGCATGTATTCTATATAAATGAGTAATGCTCAGTAGTAGGGTACTTTGATGGCAGCAAGTTGAAGCAGTACAACTTATTCTAAAAATACCAGCTACTATATGTTTAGGATACCTCCCATGCAGGAGCCTCAAGTTTGCATTTTTCTCAAGTTTTTCTCTGTGCGCGCTTGCATGATAAAATACCAACATATAGATACTAGATTTATGTCTTCTTGGCTGCACGTGAGATGTCTTGTTAACAGACTGTGCATGCGAGCGGGCAAGTTTGAGCTGAGCAATAAAACTCTGTAGCTGACACAAGACTAAACACACAACTCGAATTGTTCAGAAACTGGACAAACTGAAACTGTGCAGTATACACGTACAGCTGTTTCTATATTTCTCGTGATATCGTTTACCAGCTCTTTGATAACAAAATCTAAAACACTAAAGCTGGTAAAAATTGACAAAAAAAGCTCTCTATAAAATCAGTTAGGCATCATTTTTGTTCTTGTAAAAAAATTAAAAAAACAGCGGGCTATAATGTCTTTTCAAATGCGGCGAGCATTGCTTTCAAATACAGAGAAATAGAATTAAATTCCAAATACTTTGAGAGTTTCTAAATCTCGTCGTCGTCTCTTAACATTCCCGGTTAACCAAAGCACTCTTGGTTGATATTGGCTTGATTGTTTTTAAAATTACAGCTCAGGAACTGAATCGAGAATCACGCAGTTCAACATGATGTTACTAAGTCTTCCCAAGTATACCACTTGCACGCCGGTTTAGAAAGAAAACAAAGAGTTTGAAAGATCGAACTAAAAAGGCATTTGGAATCGCTGTGGTTATAACTTTTCATGACGTCTACGTGCATTGGAAAACACCAATACTTATCATTTCGGAGACAGAAAGACTGACTTGAAACTTCTAATCATGTTATACCACTTTAAAACAACTCGTAAATCGTTTACCAGATCTTTGATAACAAATCTAAAACACTAGAATAGGCCCTTTGCAGTTAGCGGTCACGTGACCACACCTACCTATGACAAAATAATGTTCAGAAACGGAAAGAGCAGGTCATTGTGAAGGCATAGTTTTAAGTCTCGACGTTAAGTTCTTCAAAAATAACAGCAAGTACAAAATCAAAATGTTTCTAAGTAAATGTATGTGAAAATGGTAATGGAGAGCAAGGCTTGCTCTTCAACCATGCAAATTCTAAGAAAATATCCTATTTCCTGTTACTCGCTACTTTTTACATATTTGAGGTCAAAAGCTGAAAATTTTCCTTTTTACTAACTTCCATTTCTGGATACCGTTTTCTCGTTGCTGCTTGATTTAAGGTAGATGTTGTCACGCGACTCTAGCTGCAAAGAGCCCATTGTCTTAAAATCCATCAAGAACGTTTAAGGTAAAAATTGGTGAAGGAAAACCAGTATTTATAAAATCAGTCAGGGCATTTTTTTTTGTTCTCGTAAAAATCAGTGGCAACTGTTTGTGGATTATATAATGCCTTCTCAAATGTGGCGGGTAAAGTATTCTCCATATTGTCTTTCTTTTGGATATGGCAAAGATATACAATAGCAACAGTAAAAAAATGTTTATCTTAAAATGTGTGTCAAACTAAAATGTATATAGGTACTGAAAAATTTCTCCAAATTTTGCTAGAGTGTTTTGTTAAACTTTGCCGGAATGAGCGGGGAAAGCAGAGAAATGACATCAGCGATACCTTTACTAGTGAAGATATGAAAAATACGTGACTCGTATCCTCGATGTAGTTTCGTATGAAATCTACGAATGACGCATTTCTATACGTAAAAACCTAATCATCATATAGTGTGTTTATGTTTGGATACGTGTATTGTAAGTCAGAAAAGGCAGCTTACTCGGAATCTGATTCTATTTTAGAAAATGGCGGCTAAATCTGAGCAACACACAAATGTCAAATGGAATTACTACCGAATATCTCACTTAACGACTGATGTGTTACCAAAGGCACTCTTAATAATGTTTCGACAGGAGTGGGATGCTCGTTACCAGGCTTCGCACGGACAGTGGCTTAACACTTCCAAAAATGCAACGGATTTTTACGCTGGAGAGTCCATTGAGAACCAAAGAAGACTTGATAAAGAGCCCTTGATAGCTATCAAGAATGGGAATGCTGATACATGGGACTGTACGTGCTTGTTCTTTGCTCTACTAAGCTCCACTAGTATTTGAATAACACTAGACCACAAAACGAAGGGACAGATAGAGGGTTTGAAGGAGTTTTACGGGAAATCCTTCTCTTACATACCAGGGAAGAGCGTTCCAAACAAAGAGTTTCATTCGTCTATTCAGGGTGTTATAGATACTTTAAACTCTCTCAGCTTAGACACCAGTGAAATTGAAGATGTCAAACTCGAAAAGAATTCCACTGCACAATTAACGACCACTTGTACGGAACAACTGCAAAAAGAAGGAAAACTGTATCAAATGCTTCAAGAACATTCTCTGGAGGAAAACCACGTGAGTGAAAAGCTAAAAGAAAAGATTGAAGACCCCTAGGAAGAAACCAATTCAAATTCGCTAAAACCTTCTAATGAGACAGTCCCACGAAAGAATGATGTATCAGCAGTGTTACAAGAGGTGGAAGAACTAAAGTGACAAAGTAAAGATGACGCTTCAACCATTTACCTGTCCGGAAATCCGGGATGCGGGAAAAGCCAGCTGGCCAGATTAGTTGGCGAAACGTTTTATGCCAAAAACGAAGAAAAGGGCTCGGTATTTGTAATGACATTAAACGCTAAGGATTCAGACACTCTTTGGCTTCCTTTATAAGATTTGCGTCCTTGATTGGCTGCAACGTTATTGCTGTGTCCGCCCTTAATTCAGATGCTCGAAGCAAAGAGGGTTTACTTATCTCTTTGAGTATGTTGATTATGACAAAGGTTCGACGTTTTGCAAACTGGTTGATCATTATTGATGATGCCACAGACCTCAATATAGTCAAGCAGTACCTGCCTCAGGCCGGTGCGAAGGAATGGGGAAGTGGGCAAGTGTTAGTCACAACACAGACTATGTCATCTGTTCCAATGCTCAATTCACGAAGTCGACACATTTTCCTTGGTGATGGCATGAAATCAGGTGAAGCTGAAGAGCTTCTCTGTCGTATTTGCCGTATACCCAGTGACCACTTAACAAAGGTGCAGGAAGTAGTCGCAAAGTTAGTCTATCATCCATTGGCAATAGCGTGTTCGGCCATCTATATGGTGAACAGTGGAGTGTCCTGCGAAGAATATTTGACGTTGCTTGAAAACACAAAGGGAATTGTAACTGAGAAAGTACATGATTCAATAGAATCCCTGGCGTGTGAATCTGTAGTTGCTGCAGTTGCTTTAGCAATTGAGGACGAGAGATGGAGAAACAAAGCATTTTATTCTAGTGCCTTTCCCAATTAGCTCCTGAAAGAATTCCTTTAGAGTATTTTTTAAGATATGTTGCTCGCCAGCTTCCTAACGAGAACGAAATTGTCATCAAATCTAAGATCCTTAATTCATCGTTGGTCGAAACACGGAACAATAATTTAGAAGAAATCAAAGTTCACAAGGTTAGACACAGGATGTTGATACTCAAAATTCAGGAAGAATTGATCCAGGTTGACGATTTTGTTACAGCATGATTGTTGTCGTTTAAGACACCTGCTTGTGGGGGATTGTTGGAAGAACAATGTTTGCTTGTTCCGATTTTCGTTGTCTTGCCGGTGCATTTGAGAAAATGCAGTTTGGGAATTTCGAAGTATTTACGGAGTCTGAAGAAAAACAGCTTGAAATTGGAAATTTTTTTTTCTGTAATGGGTAACATATGCCTAACCTGTGGCAAGTTTGATAGAGCAAAACAGTTTCATGATAAATCACTTGAAATCCGTCAAACTCTGTATGGTGATAATCATTCAAATACGGCCGAATCTCTCGTTAATGTTGGAGTAACGTGCACTTCTTTTGGTCAATGTGAACAAGCCAAAGATTTCTGCCAGCGAGCTTTAATCATCCATCAAGATATTTGTGGTGGCAACAATCCTCATCTTGTACCAACGTTAAACCTGCTGGGACAAACGTGCTTCGATTTGAGCCAACATCAACAAGCAAAAGATTATTTTCAGCGAGCACTTGATATACGGCAAGCCGTGTGCAGTGATGGTAATTTTGATGTAGCTACAATACTTAACATTGAGGGACTAGTGTGCATGGAGTTGAGTCAATATCAACAAGGAAAAGACAACTTTCAGAGAGCACTGGATACACGTCGATCTGTGTATGGTGAGAATCACCCTCAAGTAGCTGTATTGTTAAGCAATCTGGGAGTAGCGTGCAGCCAACTTGGTCAATATCAGCAGGCCAAGGACTTTCATCAGCAAGCATTGATTATACATGAAGCTGTGTATGGTGATAACCACTCCCATGTGGCTACGACATTAAACCTGCTGGGACTAATGTGCCTGAAATTGAGTCAATATCAACAAGCAAAAGACTACATTCAGAGAGCACTGGTAATACGTCAAGCGGTGTCTGGTGAGGATCACCCTGAAGTAGGTGCTTTATTTAACAATCTGGGAGTCGCATGCAGTCACCTTGGTCTATATCAATAGGCCAGGTATTATCATCAGCAAGCATTAGTCATACGTTAAGCTGTGTGTGGTGATAATCACCCTAAAGTAGATGCTTTATTTAACAATCTGGGAGTCGCATGCAGTCACCTTGGTCTATATCAACAGGCCAGGTATTATCATCAGCAAGCATTAGTCATACGTCAAGCTATGTATGGTGATAATCGCTCCGATATAGCTACAACGTTAAACCAGTTGGGACTAGATTGCTTGAAGTTGAACAAACATTAACAAGCAAAAGACTGTTTTCAGAGAGCTATGGATATATGTCAAACTTTGTACGGTGATAATAACCCTCAAGTACCTCTATTACTAAACAATCTGGGAGTAGCCTGTAAAGAACTTGGTGAACTCCAGCATGCTAAACAATTACTACAGCGTGCTTTAGCCATACATAAAGATTTGGCTAGTAGTACTGACCCTAATGGCGTCTTGTTCTCAAACAATCCAGAGAATGTGGTCTGGAAGATATGGCTACACGAAAAAGTAAGTTTTGTAATGATCTTGGTTGCACTATCCAATAACTGTGGTTTCTAAGGGAATGCAACAGCTACGATCTGTGTAAAACATTTAGTTGACTTTCTGCACTGTGTATTTGAGTCATTAAGAGATCCGCAGTTCGGCTAGAATTATGCTTCGAATCCGTAACCCGCACAAGATTTTTGCCAAAATCCGAATCCATCAGATTTATTGGATCCGCAGATCCGATGAAATTATTGAAATTCGCAATTCGAACGAAATTTTTGGCCAAATCCGCCGATCCGCAGACTCTTTCACCCCTCACCCC
This sequence comes from Hydrozoanthus sils, assembly GCA_027575215.2. Lineage (NCBI taxonomy): Eukaryota > Metazoa > Cnidaria > Anthozoa > Zoantharia > Hydrozoanthidae > Hydrozoanthus > Hydrozoanthus sils. The sequence goes on from JAOBRD020955548.1 coordinate 11,242, forward strand.
ACTCCCCATAAAAAATAATTGAAATTAAGATGAAACTTCACGAAACTCGACGATTTTCAAATATTATTCTGAATATAATGAAAATACACACGTGTACCAACTGTCCTTTTGCTTTTTAGTGTCCATGTTGCTAAAGTTCGGAAAATGATCTCCAGTTGATCTAAAAGTTTTTTTCAGAATGGTTTCCAACAGTAATTAAGTACTCAGAGCGATGTTTTGCTTAAGTATTTACTTAGAACTTGAAAGAGTTGGTAAGTAATAAATTTTTCTTACGGCAGTTTCACAGATCAGATTTGCCCAGTTCTGTTAGGAATCTCAGTTGAGGGCAATTATTCTGTGTCAACAATTTCTTATATCATATTATGCACGGATAGTCCTACCTCTAACCCTGATACTGTATGCAAGTATCTTTTATACTATATAGAACACTAGCGATACACTACTTTTTAATCATGAACATTGTATTTTATTTTTTCTGCTGCGAGTTAGCTAAGAAAGAACGCTTCTATTGTTATTTTATTTCTCTGTTTTGCACGTCCCCGTGAGTGATAGAACTTATTCGTTTTTACCATTGTAAGTTGTTTTGTACAATTCTCAACAATACACTTGAGAAAAACAGCAGTGTGCGCTGGCGAAAAATTGTGAAATAATTTTCTAACAGACCTGATTACAGGTGTATCATATTTTAAAAAACGGTCTTATAAAATCCGTCCAAAAGCCTTAGAACACGTACACAGACGAAAAATGGTCTCGTGTTTTGCGATGCACTATACAGAAGGTACACACTTCACTTGTTACAAGTCATGAGATAGACTACTATCGTGCAACACAGGGATCCCACAACGGGCTGTAATAGTGTTGCTGCGGTAATAATAATAATAATAATAATAATAATAATAATAATAATAATAATAATAATAATAATAATAATAATAA
>JAOBRD020955655.1:0-12177 GCA_027575215.2 Hydrozoanthus sils
GGAAGGTTCGTAGGGTTAACCTGTTTGACTCGTAACTCTAGGGTCGCGAGTTCGCGGAGCCCGCATAAGACCAATGTGTTGCGCCCTTCAACAAGACACTTTACTCAACTTGTTCCAGTCGATTCAGATGTATAAAAGAGCATAAGCTTTTGCTGGGAACTTACCTACGATGGATTAGTGTCCTGTTCAGGGAGGGGGGGGGGGGGTCAAATACTCACACCCGCTTGGCACTACGGAAACCGGAGATATGTGCCGCCTAATGGACCACTAAGCTGAAGAAAGTATTTTGCTCTAGCTCTTACATCACGCTAACGAAAGTGAGGGTAAAGGATGGTGAGCACGTGTTCAATACCTTTATGTGCTTAAAATCCACTTGATTGTTTTTACAAAACGCCAACGTCATCCGGGCAATTCGCTTCCGGTTCACATCCTATTTCAAAACAAAATGAAGTAAAGAGCTTTAATAGCTTCATGAAGCACTTGGTTGGGTGCACTCATTAGATAGATTTAGCAAAGACAACGCCACAACAGCGTTCGACTTATATTTACGTGAGCGCGGACAGCTCGAGGTCCTGAGAAGAAGACGTTACGTTGTGAATGCAACGCGAAAACCGATCAAAATCCCGTCCTGAAACACAACGCGACGTGTTCATCGCAACATCTCAAGACCTTGAGTTAAACATTTGCTAAATCTATTTATTGAGATTGAACTATGATTCAAGTTCTAGAGCTAACAATAATCTAATTTTTTATGCAAAAATCAATGTCAATTTCTTGAAAAACACAACTCCCAGTGAAATGTCAGGACAAAAATCATGTTGCAACAACCCCGTCTCTTTAACATTTAGCAAAGACAACACGACAATTTGACTTCTGTTTACATACGCATGCACTTAAAACATCTTTGAAGAATGCACCGCAAAAAAGTCTTTTAAACAAGGGCCCGCGCTATAAAAAAGATAGCTCCTCCCACTTCTGACACCTTTCAAAATTCAAATTTTGGACCAAGCAGCGTTTCAACTTCTCTCTGTGCGAAAGAAACCGCCAAAATTTAAACATTATAATCGTTTCTTCCATATAGTAGTGATAAAAAGAAACGCAAGTGAAGTTCGCTTCGTTTCGTTCTTCTTTTTATAAGAAATTTTGTCGAAATTCCAGGAAAATTTTAAAACTTATAGGCGAGGTTGCCACAACTCCTATAAGTTTTGCTTATAAGAGCATAAAACGTGTCTCGTCGAAACTTTGCGTATTTAATGCTAGCTTTTTACCACGTAGTATATTATGTTTCGTTATAATTTCCATCTGTTTGAAACGGAAATCAACAAAAACTTGTGATTCTGAAGTAAAAATTAGTTATTCGATTTATATGTAGTATAAAACAATTTTACAAATGAATAGTCCGTTTATTTCATGTCATGTCTCTTCGGAGGTTGAGTGACAACTGAAGGTGACGAGCGCCTGGCTCAGGACCTTTCATAGTGCGGGTCCCTGCTTAAGAAGGGGCTTCTAATCTTCCGCCAGTGCTATTTTAACGATTGATCGTGAATATGTAAACGTAAACACTGACAAGCTTTACCTGGATATGAAAGTCAATTTATTTGAAACAAGTATAAATGAATGACTCTGACCGTACAAACTCGAATAGACAGCAAGTGGTTCTACTTTTTTACACAAATACCTTTTCCAAATGGCCTCGAAACATCTCTTCACACGTGATTGGCATTAGTAGCCGGATATCCTTGTCCAATTCTCTTTCGACCAACCCGTATGTTGAGCCTGTAACGAATAACAATAGTAATAAGAAGAAGAAGAAGAAGAAGAAGAAGAAGAAGAAGAAGAAGAAGACGAAGAAGACGAAGAAGAAGAAGAAGAAGAAGAACAACAACAACAACAACAACAACAACAACAACAACAACAACAACAATAATGATAATAACAACGTAATGAAAACTCCCTAGAGGGGAGAACACGACTACAGTTAAGAATCCCAACTGGTTGAAGGCAGACCAGTTGGCTACTTACAAGCGCGGTGGATTTGACTCTGAGAATCCGGTTAGTGGTCGCGATCCTTTCACCCTCTTTTCACTTAACGTTATAAATTCTCGTACAGAAATTTATAAATTTATGAATAGTTCGGGAGTAGTTTATAGTTCATCTGAAAACCGGAAGACCAACTGGATGATCGATTTCATATATTCTCAGCACCAATCAGCTTATTTTCTATTGTTACTGTCAGGAAGAGTTTAGATGTTGATAAATGCTGTACAGGAGTGAAAGGGTTAAAGCTGTTCGGAGACACTTTGATAGCTTTGATCTATAAAACTAGACCTTTTTTCCACCTTTAAAATGACTATTGTCTAAAATTTTCTGAAACACTCCTATATTCTTTTGTTTAGTATTGCCCCATCCACAACCCATCGCTCCTTCAATAAAAAAATTACTCGGTTACGGCTTGAAAACCACCATACTTGACTCGAAAATTGTGTCAGTTAGAAGGTAAATTATTAAAAATAATTTTTGTTCAGATCGAACCATATCGCCGGTTTTCACCTGACGCAATGTGACCTTGAACAAAAGAATTCCAATTTTTTTCCTTTTATGTAGGACACGAACATGGCCGCTTCGTCTTTTGTGTCTCAAAGGAGTGCGTGAAAACAAATAATTAACCAGTGACGAAGATGATAGATTGTGGCACGTGATTGACAGCTTCTATCACAAAAAACTGACCAATGAAATTTTGCGTTTCCTGAGGAACGGAAAATTCCTGAACAGACTTGAAGTACGCGAAGACGACAGTCTCTTCCTTCCGCCCCTCGTCTCCAATTTTTTTTGCTCCCGTTCGCGCGTCCATTTCCTCTTCTCCGTCTCCTATTTGGTGCACGCGCTTGAATTTTTAAGGAAGGGACTGTTTTGTAGTCTAATTTGGAAGTGAAAGCCAGTTTTCGTTAAACCACTGTATCTATCAACAGATTTTACGTTTCAACATTATCTTAGTCTGCTTAATGACGCATACCGACAAGATATTCTTTTAAGATTTCGGTACATTCAGGATTGGCAGGATCGTGACAAAGATGCTGAATCATCTGTTAACGAAAATAAATAAGAAAATAAATAAGAAATTAAATCAATCAATAAACAAACAAACAAATAAATAAATAAGCTAATTAATTATTCAATGAACAAAAACAAACAAACAAACAAACAAGCGAACAAACAAATAAATAAGCAAATAATTTAATTAATTAACAAATAACATCACTCTAACCCTAATCTATAACTTTAAACACTTGTATTGTAGTTTAGACACTTGCAATTTAAAATTAAGTGATTGAAAAGGTGTTTGGTTTATATCCTTCTAAAAGGAGCCGAGCTATTTTGACTCTCAAAAATTAGATGACAAGGAATTCCAGAGTTTGATGGCTGAGTGTTTAAAAGATCGCTTTAAAAGGAACCTGAACTCCAAAATTATTTCTTGTATGTTTAAGAACATCTGTTTGGGATTCCAGAAAAAGTAAACTTTAGGGCGTCTCCTCGCCGTATCCTTAAAGATAGTTTACAAAACGTGCAAGTTGGACGCTGACGGGAGGGAGCCGCCATCTTTGCGCTCGTGACCTAACGCGTGACATCACAACGTCAAACTGCATTTTGTCATCGAAGAAATTTAAGCTTTTTGTTAAATTGCTTAGAAAGGAAATGTTTTCTATTCTACTGGAAAATGTTACGAGAAATGCAAGCAATAAAACAGTCCGAACAAGGCAATAGAGCCGATTCTTTTGACAGTTTGACGTTGTGACGTGACGTCAGTGCACATGGCATCCTCCGTGGGATTGACTAGTACTTTCTTTATTAATTTTTGCAGAATATTGAAAAATGAATCGTTTTAGAAAGTTCATTTTTGGATTTTAGAATCCGAATCTGATGTTTTTAAGCATGTAAAAAAAATAGGTTTGGAATACAGGTTCCCTTTAAGCAAATTGTTTGTGGCTTTACTTCTCGTATTGTAGTTTTGCGGGAATTTTAGAAAAGACTTTGGATTAACACAGACACTGTTATTCTTAATACAGTGTGTTACTGACCAGTCAAGATTACCAACATCCTTTACTGTACAGCAAAGTCATATTATTCTTAATACAGATTTTGTAAGCTCTCAATTAGTTGCACTTTCTATTCTTTTCCAAACAAAGCTTGCGACAGACCTTTTTGGCCATGTTGGTTTCTCGTAGATGCACCGAAGCCATATGCAACAGAGCTGATCGAGTGCTGGGTAAATGCGTTCTAGAACAAACGAACAGTAAATCAGTTAGTTGAAGTAATTAGCTTGCAACGCTAACAAAGCAGTTGTAAAGTTAGTTCCAAAGTAGACAAAGTACTTTCATTTGAATGTTAAACAAACATGAAATTTCTGTTAAGGGGCTGTACGTTTTTAATGTGGGGAGGGGGCTGGGCTGGAGTGTTTAGGGGGAGGGTCATAGTCGAAAAAAATCAACGTTTGTGAAGGGTCAAGCCTTTGTTTTTCCTTGTGAAGGGGAGGGTCACCTCTTTTATCTGATCATTTTAGAAACAAGTTTAAACTGCAGGCTATTCTCTTTATTTTTTTCATCTAAATAGATGTTTTCACAACTATTACTGACTACTTACATGTACTGTTTTACTGTATATTTGTACATCAAATTATGTATACATTTGTGGATTGTATGTGAGAGTATTTGCCATAATTTTGCTCGGCTTCTACAAAAGTGCCTTTTGTTATGCTAACGTGGACCATCTCTGATGGCAGGACTAGCGCCATCTTACAAGTCAATGTTCTGCCAGGAAATAAAATTGTTATTTGAAATTTTGAAACATTGATATTCAATGAAGGGCCTTGTTTTTTTTAGAAAAAACAAGGGGGAAGGTCATCACAATTCTGTTTTGCATCAGATGAAATACTCCAGCCTAACCCCCCACATTAAAAACTTACAGTCCCTAATCGTAAAGCGATTGACCAACCAATGAATTTAGTCGGTTAAAAGGCTTTAAAGTCTGTAAACCCCTATTACTCGAACCCTCTATAACACAAATTCCCCGCTAATTCGAAGCAGAACTGATTTTCGCCTTAGATTTGCTTCATATACTGTCATAGGAGGACTTCTGTTATTGTTATCAATAAGTCAACTGTTATTTGACTGGTAGTTTGAGACAAAGGTTTCTTTGCTTCAGGTCCCGAAGGTGCTTAGGTTTGAAAAGACTTGTTTGAAAATATTACATCAGCTAAAATCCGCCTATGTAACCCCCATAACTCGAAACCTTGATAATTCGGAGAAATTTCAGTTTCATTTGGCAACTCGAGTTTCCGTGGTTCGACTGTATAAACTTTAAGAAAATGCAAAATACTTTTGGGGAAGTCACCACCCTTCTCCCTCCCCCAATGATTATTCAAGGATGACATTACCTGGAAAACAGCTCCACCAGAGTCTTCTTATCAAAACTGTACTTGAAGGCGTCACCACTGACGTCATCGAACATACACGGTCCTATATAATTGCAAAAAAAAACTGCAAAATCTCTTAATATCTGTTACACACTCTTGATTATTAACCAAAATCCCTCTGTTTTTCCGATTAGTTCCCTGGTCAATATTCAAGATGTTCGAGTGTGCCTACCTTGGCTTACTTTTGTCGTCGAATTTAGACCTATGCAATTACTACAAACGCTGAAGCAAATCTTCCTTGATCTCTAACTACAATCCCTATGTATATACCTCCGGTTAGTTTTGTTGTCGATTTTAAACCTATACTCTGACAGAAATCTTACCATACCTGCTAATATTAAATTTGTTTGTTCCTTGTTCATGTAATACAGTGTAACGGGTTGGTTTGCAGCCTCTTCTTTAGAGTGCTGGAACGTTGGAATATCATCGCCTGATGGGAAATGATGTATGCTTCGTGAGAATCAAATAGCCATCGTGATAAAAACTTGCAAAGACTCTCTAAAACCAAGCTGAATAAAGGCAGATTTTTCAAGAGAAACGGAACCTCTATATTCCTTCCTGATTGAAAAGAAGAATTATACCAGCATATACATAAACTTTGTGAATTAAATCATAATCAAGACTACCGCTACTACCACTTCTACTATTACGAATACTGCTGTTATTATTGATTATCACTATTTATATAATATTATAGTTATTATTAATGATACAATCACTATACCATAATAACAACAACTAAAACCGCCACCGCCACCACACGACATATATGTGTGTATCACTGAAATTTTACGGTATAGTCCAACTAGTTTGCGAGCAACCTTTAAGAAATTCAAGAAGTCAAGAGCCAGCCATAAAGACCCGTACCATATATGCCACTATTAAGTATGTTGCAAGATTCAAACTCCACTTTACCTTGCAGTAGAACGTAATGACACGGACCGTGTTTAGCTCCACAGTCCAGCAAATGTAGAAAAAAGCCAGGCAAAAACACGAGTAGGTAGTCGTCTATGGTAAAGAATTTATAACAACAAGTGTTCACTTATTTTGCAAGCGGGACACTCAAAGCTTTCATTTTTTCCCTTATCCGGAGCTTAAAAACAAAACACAAAAACCGATCGCGATCGAAGCAATAGCGAAACTAGCTGCAAACCCTAAATACATGTTGCTTCCCCATTCTAGTACTTTACCGCTTTAAATTATTTTAAATACAATTGGTATTAATTCGGATCTTGCTTATAGTAATAGTTAATTCTTTAGTACTATAAGCAAGATCCGAATTAATGACATAACACGAATGAAATATAAAACCGCCGGCTACATGACGTGCAAGACGGCCTTCAAGAAAAAAAATACGCTCTGCCGATGTACACGGGTTACTTACTTATAGAAGAGAAAAACATTCTGCAGTTGTTGACAACCTTTTGTAGAATCATTCCTGGCACCACGCAGTGAAGAATACAGCCTATAGCAAGAGACAAGAAAGGGAAACAAGAAAAGTTGGTAATTGATAACTGAAAAGAGTCAAATCTGATCTCAGGCAAACGTTTTAAAAGTTACTAAAACCGTATGAAGACGTATTTAAAACTTTAAAGTGCCTATGGCATGAACGTTATTATATCGCGGTGGATAGATCTTGCTAAAAGAGGAACAGGGGCGAAATCATTTTGTCGAAATCTCTTATATATATTTGGTTCTCGAGATATTAAAACATTGAATGTTTAAACTGATGACGTCACTGCATGTAAGGCAAATTTTCAGTTTCTTGAAATCTGCTGCCAATCCATAATTACCTTTGGATGAATTCGAGTCAAACTTCAACTGGTGATGTGTCCTGATGTTTTCCTCAAACAGGAATAATTTTTCGTCATCATGGCAAGAAACTCGTAACCTGGCCTCCATTTGTAAGAAAAAGAATTTCTGCTTTTCGAAGAGCTTTCACAATGGCCTTTAAACCATATCTTTGTTTTCTCTTTTACACGTTAAGAAGAACAGAAATTATGTTTTTAATATGTTGTACAGCATCTTAACAATAAATCTTCAGTAATAATTTAGAAAATTCTCATTTGGAGCCTGAAACCCAGTTTGTTGCTATGAAAACGAAAATTATTAACTACTCTGAAGAATAACCGTCGAGATACATCATCAGTGCAGGTTTGGTTTAAATTCATTCAAATGTTATGGATTGACGGCTGATTTAATAAAATTGAAAATTTGCCAGTACATGCAGTGACGTCATCAAAAATGTTAATATTTCGAGAATCATTAAAGATTTCGACAAAGTTTTTCAGTGATATTCCTCTTTTAGCAAGGTCTACTTACTGAGATAACAAAATATTTCATGTGATACGCACTTTAAAATCAACTGAATTTAGATCACTGACCGCCGATGATCTTTGTTACAGTAAAAATACTACCCTCGTACCCAACGCCTTCGTTTCCCGACCGCTTGGCATTGGGGAATGAAGGCGCTGGGTACGAGGGTAACAAAAATGCACAAAAGTTCAAGTAAGTGCCAAAACCTGTTCACTCGAGGGAATAATTTTTTTTGTTTTATTTTTTTTTCCAGCTTCTGAATGCCAGGATTCTAAGAACTGGTGTTGCGCATTTCTAGCCTTGTAGATGAGTTTATATCGGGCGTTTGTAATTCCGCGCCAGTCCAATTCCTTGAGTATATCCAGTGCCTGCGTACTTATGTGTGATCTTAACGGTTAGTACAATGCTTCACCGGGTTTAACTCTAAATTTTAGTCATTCATAGATGTAATTAACAAGGTTATATTAACAATTTTCAGCCATTGTCCGTCTCCAATAAACTGGTACGCGTCTATTCTACACCCTTTGTCTTGTTATGGAAAGTACACAATATAAACCCTTCCTGGGCGTAGGAGCGCAAAAAAACATTTTATGCTCGGCTACTCATAGCTACAATATCCGGCATTTATAACATTTAACTCGGATTGTAAAACAAGAATTTTGTTTCGTCTTGCTTGTAACCACTTGCAACTCTCGCTTATAATCGTTAAAGTGGATCATCAAATTGTTCAAAAGTATTTGAAAACGCAAATGTCAACACTACCGAAACGCGAACCCGACAGAACAACTTTACAAAAAAAGAAAAAAATTTAGGTTTTAACGTTTGGTTAAACAATTACCATGATGAACCATGAAAATCGAGTACTCCAGATCAACTTTGGTATCGGTGTCTTCAACTGAAGGCGGATTAATTTCCTGTAGAGACAACAGTTACAGCTAGTTAAACCGTAAAATATGTGTAGCTGCCATGTTCTGTCTTATCCATAGACTGATAAGTTCAACACGAGGGGATCACGTGTTTGTACGAGTAGTCCCTGGCTGTTGGGTTTAATTTCAGTAAAGAAAGTCTAGACTGTAAGGTATAGACTTTGATCAACTTCAAGAATGGGTTTATTAATAATATGGCCCGTTTCAAACACCGTGCTACAGACGTGCTAACCTAGCTCCCGACTCTGACTCGAGTTAAGCGCGGCGTCTGAAAAAAAACTTCAATTAGCATGAGCTAAAAAGTAATGTAGCGCGGGTTATTTGAAACTGATATAACACCTCCCGCCCCATCGGACGGGGTGCCAATTGAAAGATGCGCTCAATACCTGGATACAGTTTTACAACCTTTTACAATCTACTTATTGTTCATCTTTTTCCCTAAAGCTGCTTAAAAAATCAAAACCTTTTCTCAGTGTATTGAGAAACGGTAGCGCTTGTATTAAAACAAAAGAGAAAAAAATCCTTGTTAGCGCTATAAACAGTTGAAAAACGAGTAAAAGTACACCATTAAATACTTACTTGCGATGACAGGTCGTCAACTGCTGTGTAGTGATGTTGTAAGCAAACAAAAAGCGACCCTGTAAAAAGCAATAAAATCTGTCGAAAGCTGTAGCTAAAAGAACCGTTGTACTCCAACATATCTAACACGTTTACATGAAAACGGTCTCACACTGTATCAAATTAGTCTGACCCACAAGTCCTTTGTAGCCCCACCCTGCTCTTTATTAAATAAGTTATAACAATTTCAGCCACACTTAGTTTTTATTTGTACCCAATTTGACAGAGCTACAGCTTCAACTACCAATCAGAAGTTAACAGGCTTGCCCTCACAGGCAGGGGTAAGCTAAGCGCGGTCACACCCTTTCCTGATATTCGGTAACATATAGCTAAACAATCAATCAATCGGTTTATTTAGACAGGTAATACCAAGAAGCACACTTAAATTCTCGTTTAAAGGTGTCCCGATGTATATACCAAAAGACAGACCTCAACACCGAGTCGAAACCCTGGATAACAACAATTTTCACAGACAACTTTCGAATTACTGCCAACCTAGTTTCTAAGACTTTTCTCCAAAGAGAGCCCTGATCTTCTAAGGAAAAAATCCCTGGGAACGAGGTTGAGTTAGTTTGGAACCAAAAAACCAATGAAGTTGAGGCTGGCAGGAAAAAGTTTTTAAAAAATGGCATCCAAGGAATTCATGTCAAATGAGTTGGGTTTTTTTTAGTCAATGAACACTGAACAATAGAAAAACAAACTGTTTAAGGATACAATCTTAGAACAAACAAATACTCCTAGAACTCCACACACGCACAACTTTGTAAACTCTTGGAGAACGACCGAACTCAGTTGCATTGATTTCTATATACACCTTGAAAATTATTACAAATCTTTTTCGATGCTTCTTGCCGTATATAACCATTCTAGCATGATATGTAATTACTTCTATGTGCTTCTACATCTTTGTTTCATGCGAATATATATTAATGCTCTCTTAACCACGGAATCTCCACCATTTTTAAAAACTACAAAAGTATCTCGAAATTGGATACATAAAAACGCCAATAGGTTAAAATATCAATCGCATATATCATATCCCTCATGAAAGACTCTGGGTGCAAGGTTGGACAAGGGAAAATATGAGTCAAATACTATGTTTTAGACCTCCTCTGACACCGCGAAACCTACCTCCAACCAAGGTAACCACTTGCATGTTGAGATGCTTTTCTGAAGGAAAAGATAGAACAAGAAAGACAAATAAATATGAAATTCTTCCATTACGTTCAAAGTACTCAAAATGAATAAAACGTGATTTAAAGAGGGTATTTAAAAATAATGCTTAACTAAAAAGGTAACTAAAAAAGTTCTTAATCGGATTGTTACTTAAAAAGTTTCTAAGACACGTCTTAAATATAACCTACAGTTTCCCTCCTGCATGCAAAAGAAGGTTTATTTCTGTGTTCTTAAAGTTCTACAACCGGCCTAGACGAGTCAATGGAACTCGTACCTGATACCGACTGCGTGAGGCCGTGGTTCAAGTAACTGGTCCTAAAACAAGCAAGTAAAGATTGTCAATATAAAATACATAGGCTAAATCTAGGTTCGTCTACGATCAGCTCATTTGGATCATCACTGTGGCAAGCGTTGGCTGCTTTGGCACTGAACAGTTACTTACCACCGAGTTTACAATCAAACAAATGTACGGTCATCAACGTCGTACAAATGAGCTAAGCTAAATCCTTTCTCGAGCCTAAGTGTCTCATAGGGCCGACGCTTATCTCCGGTTTCTGTAGTGTCAAACGGATGAGAGTCTTTGACTTCCCCTGGACAGGACACTAATCTATTGCAATATAGCTCCCAGCAGAACTGGTACTCATTTATACTGCTGAGTCGACTGGAAAAAAGTCATGTAAGGTGTCTTGTTCAAGGACACAACACAGTGGTATCACCAGGGCCCAAACTCGCGACACTAGGATTACGAGTCAAACACGCTAACCGCTCGTCGAATACTGTCGATGTTTGAAAAACAAAGATGTCCTGAAATGGGTTCATTTAATGTTCAACTAAGTTACAGCATGGATAGTAACTGGGGCCACCTCACTTGCAAAATGCAACATGAAGACACTAGAGACGACAACGGCAGAGAACAATAGTTAATACAACGCTGCAAGTTGGAATGCATGGCCTGCTGGTCACCAACACTCCGTCGTCTTGAAAATTACAACGTGAAAAACTCAATTTTGAAGTTCTTACGACTATGAGAACGATATATATATAACATTTCTTATCGTTTTCTATTCTTAAAACGTAACTAGATCAAAAAAAGCAAACCATACATAATCGAAAAGCTTTTCAGCCGCAGTGGTTGACGCTCCACCCCTCGTTACTAAAAGTGCAACTATCGGAACCAAAAAACTTAGTCTGTTAGAAAGGTTTTTTAAAAAATAAGAAAAATGTCGTTTATTTCTTGAAAAGAACTCTTTTGGTTGTCGAGATACTAAGGATCTTCAACTGAGAAAAACTATCGATTTTGTGACGTCGTGGGAGGTACTCACAAGTGTAAAGATCACAAAACAACACTTTTTTCTTGAAATACCAGATCTGATCAAGATTTTCTGAAACTTTGCACAACTGATCTGAGTTCGGTGTCAGATCCGATGAGCGTCATCCGGAGTACGTTCCCGCCATGCGCCTGCAGTCTAGGGTTTCGGCCAGCGGAAGAAACGAATCAAGATGACGGCCAATTTAGCGATAATCAAGCTTCTGCAAAAAAAATCGCGTTTTATCCGATTCGATTTTTTTTTACAAAAATTAAAGTGCATATGAAGGAAAATTTTTTATTACCTCAGTGGATAGCCCTTGCTTAATGAGGAATAGCGGTGAAAAAATTTTGTCAAAATCTTT
>JAOBRD020955868.1:0-12176 GCA_027575215.2 Hydrozoanthus sils
ACTATCCTCCGACCCCCCCAGGCGATAAATAATGACCGGTCCCTTAATTTCATAGACCCTATGTAAAAATGGCGGCTATTTTGATATTCTTTTATCTTCATTCAACCTTATTAGCCCAACTAGTCTAGATTGTCCTTGCGCGTTAAACTTTCAAAAGAACATGTTACTCCAAACGAGGCTAGTGAGGCAAATTTTAATGTAAACAAAAGAATATTAAAACAGCCGCCATTTTTGCATGGGGTCTAGAACTCGCAAGTTTTAGGTATTAGAGTAAGTGTATTTTAGGGCCGTTTCACACTGAACTTGAAGTCATGCAGTGACGAACGGCGTACTCATCCCAGTCCCAAAATGGCTCAAGACTCCCGTCGAAGGTCTCCTGTCGTCGATCGTATTGTCAGGTCTCAATTATCAGTATGGTATAGCTGATATAGTTGCTCTAAAGATGACAGTTATACAGTAAATTCATCAAGATCTTGAAGCAAATACAATTCAGTTGGCAGTAATGGTATCGCATCAGCTATTAAATACTTGGCAGAAACTTTGTAGAATTGCATTTTCATATCAAAACTGCAAATTAAGTAAAGAGACCATAGATTCCTAATATGAACTTAATGTATTGGCACAGATAGAATGGTTTAAAAAGATTATGCTCTACGACTACATAATGCCACCCATTGTCATTCGCAACCTGTTTGTGTTTTTTTCCTGAAGACTACATGATTTTAATTTAAGAAATGCTTTTAAGTACTTGAATTGAAAAAAAGTTGTTGAAAAGATGGTTAACTTTAACCCTGGGTTCAGTAAGCCAAAATTCAAGCTAGCAGTAACATCCCCCCCCCCCCTAAGGAATGATTTAAGGTTCTTATAAAATATTGTTTAGATATTTTCCCAGGAAAAAACGCTTTAAACAGACAAGTGAAAGTGAAATCAGTTCAGGCTAAAAGAAGAAGAGGACAGAACTTAATTTGTAGAAAATATCTAAACGGTACAAAGTGTGACAAGTTAAAAGCCGTGAATAAAGCACAACAGACACAAACCTTTAACCACTAACTCAGTTGGTTCAGTAAGCTTAAACTACTAAAAGAACTAATATCAAATATTTCTAAGGGTGTTTTGATTTGTAAGTTAGATATATCTATTTTATCTCAATTTTAATGTCGCCCACAAAAAGTTTATACAAAAATCAGCTCATAAGATGCCTCAGCACTGCGAAAAAAATCATTGTTTAATGCAGCTAATAAATTTCTAACCAACCTTTACGCCAGAGTGTTTTTAAATTGTTAAAACAGTCATAAATTCTCAGGACATCGCACAAGCATTATTTGCTGACATGGTTGTTTGTTGGCCAAACAGTACTTCAATGTGAAAATGTAAATTCCCTTGTTTTCCTTTGTCAGTGTTGAAGGTTGCAAATATAACGCACTCAAGTAGAACAAACACCATGTTCTGGTCTAATAAAAAGCGGTAAATTGAAAGGAATTCAGTATTTTTCTAAAGCACTCAAGGATCGACTTCACTATAATTATGTTTGCGCTTCCGCTTCAAGTCGATCGACAATACTGACTCGAACATACTTCAAAGTCATCGTATGGCTTTACTAATTTTGCAGATTTAAAAATGCTTCTTTTGCAATTGCAATACAACAAACTTGTCTTTTTACGTTAGGTAACATGGAACTCTAGCTATTTCTCAACATCTCTCGGTTGACCTGATGGATGCCGTTTTCCAATCATTTTGCAATTATTCGCCGAATGCGAAAAATTAATATTTGGTGAATAATCCCCTTGACGAAGTCGGGGGGATCGTTCATTACCCAGATGTTGCCTGAGCCTCAGCTGAAAAACATTTTAGCAAAATTAAGCAGGTGATTATCAGACTGAAAAAATGGCCATTGCAAAAGATTTGTTGCTCTCATTTGCTCAGTCGCGCGTTTCGACATCTGAAACATTATCACGCAGAGTTTTATTTTTCAATAATTAGCACAGTTGCCATAGGAATATTTCATTACCTTTGAAAAGTGTTATGGGACCTTCGTGTTTTTCAAAGGAGCTTCAAGGTGTTTAACCCTCCCTCCTTAAGATCCGCAAAACGCGAGGCAGCCATTTTGAAAATTTGTTCGAATTGACTATAGCCGGCATGATACGCCAGCTTCTAACAATGAGAGTAGCGGAAACTCTAGAAGTTTGAGTGTGACTACACTATCCAAAAACTGTTTCCTCTTGTACTTAATCAAACAGACTTCTTATGTAAAGACTAAAGATAAATTCATTTATCATTTGAGAAATATACAATTTGGAACAGCGAGCTTAAAGGTAACGAGAGCCACAAAAAAGGGTTCTTAGAAATCAGAGAATCTGTGTTATCACTGTCCATGTTGATGAAAGTGGATCCGGGTGTTATAACCCGTTTAAGCCAAGCTTGGAGTTAAAATTCATCGACTCAGTGGGTTCCTCCAATAACTAACACAGCCAAAGAACAGTAGACAAGGATTCAAATTTGATTAGAACGGAAACAACATAAACATTGAATATCATTTTTGAAATCGCATTCGTTTACTCTGGATACTGATATAGCTTAAGTTAGTGATATTATAGCAGCTTTGTGATTTCTATTCCTGTAAAATATGTTTTTATACTGAGATATTTGTATTTTCTATCTTGATTTATAAAACGTAAAAGTAACTTGATGTATGATAAAACTTATAAATCTGCCGCGGGTATATTGACTCATTGACTGATCCGAAAAAGATGACGACCTGTACTTTACCCACAGTTCTTAGCGCATAAAAACCTAAACCAAAACGCACAAAGAATCTGTAAACCTCAAAGTGTTGTTAGTGCAAGGAAGAGTTTCGCCCATTAGTGGTTTAACGATATTGAGTCCGCGAGTCATTGCGGTAAAATGTAAAGCAACAAAGACGTTAATAATCTTTCTGTTGTTGTTCAAGGAGTTGAACTGCGTATGTCTTTAACAACTTCAAGCTCCCTGTATATTCATAAATGTTCTATATAGTAGCGGTTTCGTTATGGGTCGGAGTGCTATTAGTTATAAAACCCATACTTCTGGTATCCCTTCGGTGTTGTATTCTATAGTTTTTTTTGCCTTGGCTGTGGTGTGAGTATAATCAAAACGTCGTTTTATAAAGCACAACATTTTATTGCAATGTTTTTAAAACACGTATATACAAGTACCTTGTTTGCGAATTGTATTTAATACGTTCTTATCTATATATATGGCATCAAGTTTCGATCCTCTTCCAAAAGTTTTATCGATCCATCTGTAGAGATACAAGCCGCAGAACTTATACATTCACAAACTTTCAATTAAAAGACAGCAAAATATTATATTTATTCAACTAGCTTGTTAGAATTCACTTTAAAGTAACGAAGTCGACACCGTTCCTTTGTGTTAAGAGAGTATTATAACATCATTTAATAAAAAGAGTAATTATTTAATTGCTCCGACCCAACCAAGCAGAGTTAAACAATACACAGTGATATGGCTTTCTGGAACATCCATCCTTGACTGCACTCGAAAAAATTGTTTTTCTACATAATAAAGAACTTACAAAAACTTAAACTTAACTTAAAAGAGTAATTATTTAATTGCTCCGACCAAACCAAGCAGAGTTAAACAATACACAATGATATGGCTTTCTGGAACACCCATCCTTGACTGCCTCATCTATAGCTTTTCACAGTAAAATTGTTTTTCTACATAATAAAGAACTTACCATGTTTTAATATAATTTTCTCTACTTTTTCCCTGGTGAATAACTAGTTTTTGCACGAAAATGAGCTAAATTTAGCGAGCGAATAGTTTCTAACTCTACTTCCGACTGAAGCGATTCATTGTGCAAAATAGCAAACTTCAACAATGTTATATTTTATTATAACAAGAAAAAGGGATATAAAACAAAACCCTAAAGCAGTGCCGAGTCGCGTGCACCGTAATAATATTGACTTCATTGTGTTGAGTACAGTACCTTGGCAATAGATTAACTGTGCTATAAAAATCTTCATTCTATTCAAAGGTCACACGACTGATGAACCTCAGTGCCGGTACAAGCGGGTCAAAGTCAACTTAATGCAAGTTGAATGACCACTCATTGCTCTCAGTCCAATAGTCAGTAAACTTGACAAACAAAACACTCAGGCGAACACTGCTCTTATATGTAGCATTCTGAATTGAAGGTAGAGAACGAGGATTAAAAAGTATCTCTGGTCCAGCCAAAAGAAAAGATAGCAGTTGCTCCATACATAGAAAGAATGATAATTTTATCGTGCTAGAAAAACCATACGTGATGGTAGACAACGAAGCTATGTCTTGGGGGCACTCTGAGTCTTCAAGCGGAAGTTTTCTATCTATCTATCTAATGAGCCTATTAATTGCAAGTTCTAGTGGAATCCAATTTCGGAGTTAAAAAATTCATTGAACGCCTCTGTATAGAGCGTTTTCACTTGACGTCATAGTGGCCATGTTGGAGCCCTTGAACAAAAGAATTTTGATGATTTCTTTTGTTTAGGGCACCAACATGGCCGCTTCGCCTTTTGTCTTTGGCGTCTCTAGGGCGTGAAAACGCTCTATTGAGAGCACTTGCATTGACTATTGCAAGGAGCTGTCAATGGAATGCTGTTTAAATAAACCAGCTTAAAGCCATCGTTTTTGTTAACCGATGCCACAACTTCGCTGTAATTTCTTAAATGGATAAAAAATGAAAATGAAGTAGGAAAACACGATTTATTTCGATGGTAGCTATACACTTTTGTAAACATTTTCACCACAACTGTATATTGTAAATGATTATCAGTAAAAATTTCTAAAAAAAGACAAAGCTAGGTCACATGCATGCAGTCCTTAGAACTTAACCTTAAATATTTGCACTTCCGTATTCAAGCAAAGCATCGATCACCGTTTCGAAAAGAACGAAATGCTTAGATAACTATTCTTTTTTTGTCAATTTTTCGCGGATCAGTTTGGCATAAGTTTAACACCACTACTTAACACTCCTGATGGCATCGAAACTTACAGCAAGTTTTTTTGCAAATTTTCAGCAGTTCACACAATATCATCCCCGCGGTTGATACTAATAAACTACTGTTCCTCTAATGAATCAACCAGGGAGATTTAATTTTTTGACCGGGAGAAAAATTTAAAAAAATCTATATAGGCAGGTAATTTTTAATGGCCCTGTGGTTGGTGGATTTCACCAAGTTACGATTACGAAGAATTTCTATCGCATTGAAGATGAAATAAGTTCGATTCCCTGGTTTCTGAGTTAAGCATTTTTCGATTTCCGAATCAGTTTTGTTTCTCCAATTAATAAATGCATAAACCACATAATTGTCTGCCTAATACATTTACTTCCATTTGATTTTATGAAAGTGGATCTTTGGGTTCAGGAATTACTCACAGCCTTCGGTCATTGTTTATCTATCAACCGTTCTGTGTTTGTTTAGCTTTTATTGAGGCCCCGTGAATGCGGAGTGAGATCATATCATAGAGCGGGAAATGCGATTCTTTCATATTTCAGCCTGAAGTTGGTCTAATGGATCCAGATATAAAATGATAATATACATCTAGAGGGCTAATCGCCCTTACTTGCAGTCGTGGAGTGAGGGGCGCAGCTTAACGAGGTCGCACCGAAAGCAGGAAATAGTGCAATTAATTACACATGTGCAGTCACAGATAAGGGATACAGACACACACACTATTCTTGCCGCTCTATGGCCCACAACTCCACAGCCAGGTAGAATTAGCTTGGGGTAATTTTTTCCAGTTGAGGGAGGAAAACCGAAGTACCCTCGGAGTCCGATGAGATCGACAAATCTCAGCACACTTGCATGCGGAACCCAGAATTCAATCCCGGGTCCACAGAGGTGGGAGGCACGAGTATTAACCGCTCGGCCATCCTGACCCCCAGATCAGTTTGCCTTGATAAAATCAACATGAAATTCTCTCAAAATATTGCAATGTGAATGTTTTGAAAACTGTCATTCGAACACTTCTTTCTCCAGTTCTTTCTTGGAGCAATGTTACCGTTTTTTCATATTCTGATTTTTCGGGATAAAATCAACAGTAAAGTTTATAAGTACAAATTAGAATAATTATACAGAATGTATCGTGATTCCCTCTGGGCCAATCATGGACCTTTAGGATAGAGCTCTGTTTAAATATAACATAGTGAAAAAAACCATTGGTAAATAATCTGAGCGACGTTGGCTCGTCGAACCAACAAGTTGATCCTTTACATTCCTAAAATAGTGTTTTAGCATACCCGTACTTACTTATGAAGCATTTGCACAAAATCTTATTTTTTTATATTTGAACTATCACAGGTACGTAAATCTAAGCCTTATAGTGAAAAGCAAGTTGCTTTCAGTACTAAAACTTGTTGCCCGCTACAAGTTCTAACTGATACATAGGATTGAATTCCCAGAAAGAAGAGATAAATTCCAAACCCTAACAACGGGTTTGTTCAATCCGAGTCGGATTCTTTGAGAAGGTTCAAGAAAACCGTATTGGCTATAAAACTTCGCTCTCTAGTCGGCACTTGTTTATTCTAAAAGCAAGAGACTAAAATTCCTTGTGAGCTGGCGTATTCTAATTTTTTAGTTGACATGATCGTTTAACATATTACTAACAGTAGCTTTGTTAATACTTAAATATCTTTATATCGTGTAATTATGAAATATTGTTATTCTGCGGTTGTCATCACATCTAAAGTGTCGAACGGATTTAGTACACATTACTGCATATTCTTTGATTTTCAGTGCAGTCAAGGATGGATGTTCCAGAAAGCCATATCAATGTGTATTGTTCAACTCTTTGGGTCGGAGCAATTAGTAATTTTTATTGAAATTTGAATAAAGGGCTAAAAGTTTCACAAAATCATTTAAAAAAATATTAAAATCCAACGTTTTCGATTTAAAAGTCATCATCGGGGGCATTAATATTACTATTCTATCTTGTCACAAAGGGACTAAGTACCTTTTTATCTTTTCGCTCACTACACCAAAATGCATTTGGCATGATCTATAATCAGTCTTTATCTATTTGTTTAAGTTCTTTAGCACTAATATTGTCTCTCGTTTGTCACTTGTCTTTTGATATTAAAAACTAAGGTAAGGTGTAGGAACTCGTTAGCCCCTATGGACTGTTTCCTGCGCCTTCCACGTTTGTGAAACTTGTTAATAGAAAATACGTTTGTAATTCAAAGTGGTAAATAAAAAACCGTTAAACTGTTAAACCGATTGCCTTAACCTATAAAGTGAATTCAAATAACTTGACACTCAATTATTAAGTTACCAATAAAATATTTCATAGCATGTTTCTCTAAATTGAAAGTTTGTGAATATATCAACTCTGTTACTTTTACCTTTACAGACGGAAACAGCTTTTCCAAAGGAATCAACGCATATATCATGTTAAATGCATACTAAAGCTTGTTGTCGCGAGCGGCTGCCTTTGGTCGAGCTGCATTGCTGGGACACTATCAGGAATTGGAACTGACACTTTTTATAAGCTTTGAACAGGAATAGAGACATCAGTACCGAGAGAAACGAATTATTCAAATTCACTAAGCAATTTCATAAAATGTTTTATGTTTTTCCTCTATACACTATCAAAATTGATTTTTGTCCGACTTGTCCTTTACCGGCTAATTTACTATAGGAACGCTGTGTGGATGAACTTTAGCTTCCTCAATACGGACAGTGATAGCACAAATTATCTGATCTTTTCGCTCACTACACAAAAATGTATTTTTTCAAAAAAAAAATGATCAGTATATGAGCCTGAGGTTATCTTTACTTATTCATAAGAATTTTGTAATGAGTATAGAAGAGTACCTGAAAAACATGCGAACCGAACTTGACAGGCCTTAGATAATTCATATGTTAAGGGTTCCCATTCAGGGCCGGCGGAAGCTCGTAATGATCGGGTTGGCAAAGAATTAAGATCTTAGCGCACGTCGATCAAAGGCGAGAGCCTCAAGGAGGTCATGGGATGGGAGCATGCTAACCCGAGAATTTTGACAAAATCCCAATTCTGCGTATTCTCGAGGGGTATATTTCTGAAAAACACTGAGTGGATTAGTCAGTTTAACAACTTTTGTTGACGATTGCCAGGGCTTTAAGTTTTGATGAATACGAACAGCGTTTAATGACAAAGTCAAGCTTTGCATAAACAGAGCTCATTACGCCTAGTATATGACACAATACGTCAGAGTGGTAAAAGACGTACGCTTCCTTACAGCAAAACTGAAAAACAAACCCACTCTATGCACAACTGAATATTGTTTGTTAAAAATTGATCAAAAGATTTTTTAAATCAGGGTCAAAATGTCGACGGTGCCGAGTGATCAAGCGGTAAAGTACGTATCAAAGGAACGTAAACTAAGCCTTATAATAAAAAGCAAGTCACTTGCTATTATATGTGTCTTTTGAGTCCTTGTTACCGGGTTACAAGATTAAATTCCCAGAAATAACAAATAAATTCACAGAAATAACAGATAAAATCCATGGCCAGCCCTAACAACCGGTTTGTTTCAAGTTTTTGAGAAGGTTAACAAAACTCAGTTGGCTTTAAAATTTCGGCCTCTAAGGCACATATTGTTGTTGTCGTCACATATAAAGTGTCGAACAAATTCAGTACACATTGCTGCATGTTCTTTGATTTTAAGTGTAGTCAAGGATGGATGTTCCAGAAATCCATATTAATGTTTATTGTTCAACTCTGTTTGGTTGGATCGGAGCAATTAGTAATTTTCATTGAAATATGAATAAAAGGCTAAAAACTTCATAAAAACATTTTAAAAAATATTGAAACCCAACGTTTTCGACTTAAAAGTTTTATCGGAGGAACTGATGTTTCTATACTCTCTTGCTAGTCACAAGGGATTAAGTACCGATGCTTTATACTCTAAACTAAAGCGAATTCAAATAACTTGTCACTCAAAGTAGAATAACCAATAAAATATTTTATTGTGCTTGAAAGTTTGTGATTGTATCAACTCTATTGCTTTTACCTCTATGGATGGATGAACACAGCTTCTCGAGAGGAATCAAGGCTTGCGTATAATAGATAAGAACTTTTATGCGTTCTCCGGTTTTGCTGGTTTAGTTAGTGTATTAAATTGCATACTAAAGCTTGTTGTCGCGAGCGGCTGCCTTTGCATGGTCGAGCTGCGTTGCTGAGTGCTTGAGAAAGAGACACTATTAAGAGTTAGATCATACTCTTTTATTACAAGATTTGAACAGGAATAGAGACATCAGTAACGAGGGAAACGAATTATCTAAATTCACTAATCGATTTTATTAAAGGTTTTATGTTTTTCCTTTATATACTATCAAAACTGAATTATGTCCGTTGTCCACCCTAAGTGTGTGTTTCTGTTCAGTTGAGTTCTCTTGCGGTTTGTCGGTAACTCACACAGAACCTCTCCCGTATTACATATGCTCTTAAATAAAGGTCACAGTAAACGATCGTTGCTTTTAGGTGTGTTCATATTTAAGGCTGGTCAAGTTTTTTGGTGGTTAATGGGAGATTTTAGAAGTTGTTTTTTTTGGAAGGGGGGAGGGGGGGGGGCTTGGGCTGCGAGGGAGCGGTGAGGGTCTTGTTGAATGTGAACAGCGCTTATTGACAAAGTCAAGCTTTGAACGAAGCTCATTACACCTAGTATGACACAATACGTCCCGGCATACATTTTGATCAACGGCAAAGGACTGGTGGTAAAAGACGCTTCCTTGGAGCAAAAAAATTAAACCTAGTCTATGTACAACTGAATATTGTTTTGTTAAAACTGATCAAGTCAGGGTCAAAACATCGACGGTACAGTGACCAAGCGGTTAGTATTTTGACTGAAAATTAATTTTTGTCGCTCATGATCATCTTCTCTGACAGGTTTTCTTTATTTCAATTTATAAAGCCGAAACTTTGTGAGTGAGTTTATTGATGCCAATTCAAGCGTTAATAAGTCTTTGGACGTTTAGAGTAACCGCGGTGTGACTGGTATTCAAATTCTCGCCGGCAGGATTACGAGTCAAATGTATTAAGACAATACACTATTTAGTGGTCCAGTATCAATCAATGTGGGCGGATTTGTCTGAACATAGTTTTTAGACATGCTTCAACAGTACGAAAAGGACCTAGCGTTCCATGTGAATAACATTTTATTCTTTTTAATTATTTGTGTTGCAACTTATTGTCTGGCTGGAAACGGGAAATACTAAGAGTATGATTGTATTTATTTTTTCCTGTTTAAGCCGAGGGAGCTTTGTTATTGAAATCGCGATAACTATTTTTGGGTACACAGAACAAGTGATGAATATTAAATTTGTTTTCTTTTGCTATAAAAACAGGGCAACAACAGAGATCGTCAGCCAGTTTCAGGAGTTGTCCCGAGCAAGGAGGTAAATTCGTTCAAGATGATGAAGGGAATAATCTTTTTGAGTCTGATCTCTCTTGTGGCATGCTTTCCAATCGCCAACGAAAACAGGTGAGGCTAAATACAGGATTTTCTTCTCTTACTAACAAAATTTATTTCAGCCCAAATCAATTTCTATCATATAAGATGTCTTTTTTGTAGAAATGGATCAGCATCAAACATTGATTAGTTTCATGGAAACTTTACATGATTGTACAAATCTTGCAAATGTTCTAAAAATGTAGTATTTACATGGACGGAAGAATCCTACAGCTAACTAGACTAAAATAGACGAGAGCTAACTTCATCAAACAAATTTTGAATTTCACCTCCTTTTATCCTTTTTTTTGCAGCAATGACGGCAGAAAGTCTGAAGAGGTGAGCGATATTCCCTCACAATCACGACGTATTGCACAAACATTACCTGTCATTAACTTGAGGTGCATGGAGGAGAATAAAAAGAAGTTTAGATTTAAGAAATACACGAATTCTATTACAAGAGGTTATATCATTCAAAATACAGTCTTTGGGTTATTCGGTTTCCTCCCAGTGGTAATTAAAAGTGTAGCATGGGTATTAAATATTTACGAAAAATATTCGACAAGAAGACAGAGCTTGAGATACATCTGAAGACGAAAACAACTCCAGTCATGCAGTTGGTAGAGCCGACGTTTAAACAATTACAACTAGCAATAACTATACAGATTCGTATTCAATTGTAGCTACTATATGACTATTAACCACTCGATTATATGCTAACATTTTAATTTGATTTAAAGATTATAACCTGTTTCTCGGATTCTGAAGACGGGATTTTTTAACCTCACCAAAGTTAACAAAACAAATACTTAAAAAATTAAATCATGAATTACAGTTCTAGATCTAGAATCTCTTACTCTATAGTGTACATTTAGCTTGAAATGGCTAATCATTTTACTTTCTCAGGGGGCAAATCTACTAAACGACCTCAGAGCATTCCATTTATCTTCCCTGTACCTAGCTGTCAATTGTTGCCGATTATTAAATAAAGTTAAAATACAGTTTAAAAATCTGAACTACTACTCTCATTTGCTAAGAAGTTTAAAGAGTGTTTACATTGGCATATAACAAAGCAGATTATAACTGTTGCACTTCGGGAAAAAGTAACCAATGTTCTCCGCTCGGCATTTCCGTAAATCCTACCACACCAAAATGGAATTGTCATACAAAAATATGGATCGATACTAATATCAACATGTTTTACCTCTGCATAGCAGGAACTGAAAACTGCAAAACGTCCATTTTACCATTACCGCGACTCATCACTAAACGACCTTACAAGCATTGCATTTATTTCCCTGTATCTCGCTGTCAATTGTAGCCGACTATTAAAAAGTGTTAGAATAGATATTAAAAATCTGAACTGCTACTGTTTTTGCGTTGGCATTGTCATGTAACAAAGTAGATAACTGTTAAACTTCGCGAAAAAGTAACCAAATGTTCTCCCATCGATGTTTCCGTACATCCTAACACACTGAAGTTGAAAGTTTAGTTAAAATTGGAATCGTCTTACAAAAACATGCATCGATATTAATATGAACATTTTTTACCTCTGCATAGCAGGAGCTGAAAACTGCAAAACGTCCATTTTACCATTACCGCGACTCATCAGATGATCACGTAAGTGTTTTCTAAGGAGCAAAATGGCATAAGGAAAGAACGAAACAAAAAGCTTTGTTCAGAACCGCTAACTGTTAATTAGAGCGATGTA
>JAOBRD020955972.1:0-12176 GCA_027575215.2 Hydrozoanthus sils
GCTGATCTTGTTCTCATTTATCGGGTGTTTTCTACAAAATCAGCCTGAAAGTGTTCTTAAAATTGCTTTTAAAAATTGTTTAAAAACCTACTTCATTTATTGTTGAAATTTCATCTTTTCCGGCGTTGGTACGGAACGTGACAATTTTTTTACCCCTGGCTCAAGGCAATAATAAACACCCAGGCACTAAACATACGGGCTGATCTTGTTCTCATTTATCGGGTGTTTTCTACAAAATCAGCCTGAAAGTGTTCTTAAAATTGCTTTTAAAAATTAAATTAAAAAAGCCAGAAGGTAACATTTATTTGGTTACATACATTTTATTTAACAAAGTCCAAAAACAATGTACCCTGAACATTCCTATAACTGCAGTGATACAGTCTGTGCTATTGGTCTTTGAAGTTTTTAGAAATAAACAGTACGTAACTCAGTAACTGCTGCCATCCAGCTTTTGATATCAGTACAATATTTACTTTCAGGCTGAATGTGTTCTTGCTATGGTGCTTTAACTAATTTTAGCCTGAGTGTTCTTAATCAACTTTTCCTTTTTTGCGGATATTCCGAGCAATCGAATTGACCATACCGACCGTGTAAAATGTGCTATCCACTGATTTGCTAGATACACTAAAAATATGAATCAGTGAAAGCGAGCGCATTTTTTCTTTTCCCTCCTTTTTCTTCCACTTCAGCCAACACTCAGACTCGCAGAGTGTTTCTGTGAACATGTACTGAAAGGGTACCGTTAATGTTTTACATTTTCTTCAAAGATTATTGCAGTTGTGTTTGAAGTTGGCATGTTCAGATGGATTACCTATGGTGAATTTGAGACGACGCGCAAATACTGTCACCTTCCTATTGAAGAACTACTAACAAAAGTTTTCCTCCGATAATAAGCCCCTCCGTTTGTATGCTTTTCAAAAAAGGGCATTTGTAAAATATAAGCTTTGAGGCTTATTTTCTGGATTTTACAATACTTACTTTGACGCGTAATTTAGTTTACCTGGCTTTAGATCATAGACTCTTTGCATTTTAAGACAAGACAAGACTTTATTCACATTTCGCGATTATTTACATAGTTATTTTATAATCTGTATTTAGGCTTGCAAAACATAGTTACACATTAATTTTTTAATGGAGTTCTAAATGTATGTATGAGAATTTTAGGAAATGTCTAGTGTCTAAAGTAACCAATTAGTGTCTAGTGTCTAAAGTAACCAATTAGTGTCTAGTGTCTTAAATAGCCATTTAGTGTCTAGTGTCTAAAGTAACCAATTAGTGTCTAGTGTCTAAAGTAACCAATTAATGTCTAGTGTCTAAAGTAACCAATTAATGTCTAGTGTCTAAAGTAACCAATTAATGTCTAGTGTCTAAAGTAACTAATTAGTGTCTAGTATCTAAAGTAACCATTTAGTGTCTAAAGTAACCAATTAGTGTCTAGAGTCTAAAGTAACCAATTAGTGTCTAGTGTCTAAAGTAACCAATTAGTGTCTAGTGTCTAAAGTAACCATTTAGTGTCTAGTGTCTAAAGTAACCAATTAGTGTCTAGAGTCTAAAGTAACCAATAAATGTCTAGTGTCTAAAGTAACCAATTAGTGTCTAGTGTCTAAAGTAACTGATTAGTGTCTAGTGTCTAAAGTAACCAATTAGTGTTTATTTGGTGTGTCCGCTTACAATACATGTTGCACTGCCGACTGTAATGAATTACTACAACTTTAATTTATGCTTTTTAGTATGTACTATAGCTTTGACATGTGTGCATTTCATCCAAGTGTATTTAATCGGGTTTACCTTGGTTTTGGTTAAAAATCTCTTAGTGTATTTTATTGGATGTATCTTCTATCACTACATTCCTAGTAATTTTTTTACTAAGTGTATCTTGATTGGGGCCAAATTCCTTTTTGAAAAAAATTTAGTGTATTTTCTTTGGCTTCTTATGTTTTATTAGAAACACTTTCCCTGAAGTGTCTTGGAAGTGGATAAATGATATAATTTTTTTTTTCAGATACCATTTTCACGGACCTGCGGGAGAAACCCTGCCACCGCTCCTTGCCCCCCTGGCATAGATTTGTTTTTCCCCCCTGACAGGTGTTATTGTGACCAGTGAGTAGGTACAACTTGTTAGTGGCTGTCTTGTTTCCAAGACACATTTATAGAACACTTACAGAACATTAAGTGAAAGAACATGCTTTTTTCTGTTTATTATAAAGATTCAGCGAAATGGAGGGGGCGCGGAGAATTGAAACACCACCTGAGCCAGAGCTATGCATTTTGTGTTCAATTTCTTTTTCCCGTCCACCAGCGGACGGGAATTACTGACTGACTCCTTGGCTTTCAATCAAAATCGGAAACCCCGAGTTCTAGGCACTCGCTGTCGTAACCTAACTGTTTGACATGTAACTCTACTCTCCATTAGCAAAAGCTTGATGTAAGCCGTGAAAATGCCGTTAAAGATTATATACAGTCAATGGAGCTACAAAGCACGAGGATGGTCGTGGAATTTTTGAATGTAATTTTCCAGGCCAGGTCAGAAAATTGGTGCAATTTAGATATGATTGTATATAGATAGCACAAAGAATTAAATTCCTCGTCCATTTGCCATAACTACCACAAAGTAACAGCCGTTTCCTTCCTTCATCTTGGCTAACATGCCAGGGAAAGAGGAATTGAGGGTTCTTTGAAAATGTACAGTGCAAGGTCATAAAATACTGTGAAAGATAATATGTAAAATTTGGAGAGTCATGGAATTTCAGAACTTCAATAAAGCGGTACGAATCGATGCACTATAATTTCATTCAATTTCAAAATAAAATGGGCACTTGACTAGTTTAGCTTTTACAGTTATTTCGGGTATCCAACAACTGTAAATTAGTTTAATTTCTTTCTTTTTATTATGTAGAGGATCTAAAGTGGAAATAAAGTGTTGTTATTGTTGTTGTTGAATTTTGTTATCCGATATAATTTGAATTATACAAATTATATTGAAAACTATACTCAACATACTGTTTGTAAAAATGAGTGGTTTATTTTCTTCGGTTTCAAACTCTTGGCCAACTTTTTAGGAAATGAGTACTAGAGTTTGGCGCCTTTTTTTCCTTGCAGAGAGTTTTGCGTGGCTCACTCTGTGCGAGCTTGGTAATTGTAGATTCAGTGAAGCGGTGCGGGTAACATGCATAATTTAGTAAACATAATGCGCAACTTATTGCATTCTTGCTCAAAGGCGGTTGTTTAACTAAGACGACAGGCTCGGTCGACCATTGTGTTTAGTAAACACTTTAACAACAACGACAACAATAACAATTGTATTGGCACAATTTGTATTACATTGGTCTCAAATTCTTATATTTGGATAACAACATCTAACTAAAAAAAATGGCTAGGTCAAACCTAAATTTATTGGAAATACCAGGTACAAAGCAGAAAACTTTTTTTTATTAACTAATGAAATTCAGGACACAGTAAGTAGAGCATACAGTGGATTAAATATCAAGCAAACAGACTAAACCAAAAGAAAATCCAGACCAACAAGTTGACACAAATTAGATAAAAACAAAAGAAAAAAAAAGTAAAAAACAAAAAAAATGCAAGGATAAGAGAAATAAAGATGAAAAAGTGAAAACGAGGTATTTTTTCAAGTATCAGCTTTTCCATAATTGAAAAAGAACAACTTACTTTGATAAAAACAATGGTTTACACGAACATGAAAAGTTTTGCACGTCGTCTGAAGTATAGTTTTCGTTATAAGAATTATGATTTTTTGCTACTATAATGAAAAGGCGTAAAACGCTAACAAAGAGGTATAACGCTAACAAAGTACTGAAGTACTTCTGCAAAAAGAATTCGAAATTTGGTCAAATTGTTTTTTTCTACAGTGGCTCAAACTAGCAACATTTTCAGACACCTTGGTTCACGACCGTATTTTCGGGGGACTGGGTTGTGACGTCATTCTCGACTTGTAATATTGAGCAAATGTACGAAAGCCGAGGGCAGGCATTTACAAATTCAAAATTTCTGAATTCAAAATTTCCGTTCCATTTCAGTTTCGTTGTTTACCGAAACAGCTCAGCTGTTGAAAAATTACTAGCCCTGAGGTCGTGGTACAAGTAATCTTCGGAACTCTCGTTATGTTGAGCTTGGTTCTCATAGGTTGCAACAATCGGGAATGATCGTTAAACAGTTATATCGCCGACCGACGGGGATTTTTACGGCATATGAGAACCAGGTTTTATTTCTTTCCCTCTGCTTCCCTACACCTTTCTACGGTGGACGAAAGGCATGTAGTTAGGGTTGTTCCTTTCATAATTTGTGATTTATTTAAACAGACTCAATATTATTTTACAAAATTAGAATCGGGCCGAAGAATTGTACTGTTACTACAGGAATTTGTAAAAACCAAAGGAAAATTAGCACGTATATGAAAACTCTGGGACCTCAATTATCTCGTAATTAATTGTTTAATACCTAGGAACAAGCCAACTTCGCAGACGCCTTGCATGTTTTATTTTCTTACTTTTTTTTAGTAGCTTTGGCTTCCTGTGGCGTTATAACAACGCGCTAGCCAGGAGGAGAAAAAAGAAATGAGACATCCGAGTTCCTTTATCCTCAGCCTCTTCTTTTCGTATTAATTTTTCTAGTGTAAGTTTCGCTAGCCCTAAGTCCTCTCTCGTGCGAAACACCACACGAAACTTCTGCCTCGAAATATATGAGCTTCCTGTTCAGAGGTACTGGGATGTTGAGTCTATCGAGGGTTTCCTTTGGGTTCTGAAGTAAAGAAACTGCCCATGCACATTTCTTGTAAAACTTTAAAAACCTGAAAGTCTTCTCTGGTAAAATATCTAAAACTGGTGAGCTTTCAGCTACAAGACTGTACGTAGCCTTTAACGAACACTAAAAGCCAAAAGTTAAATAGATACGAATAGAACAATGTGTGAAAAACAAATTAGATTATGTACTAAAGGAATTCGAGGCAGCTAATGCTTATAAGTTAGAAAAGAAGGGAGATCATTTACATTGTCTAGTTAACGGTTTTGAAATATTCTCGGCATTTGTTGTTGTTGTATTCTGAGATTTGAAGTCTTTCGGAATTTTTTTTTCCTTTGGAGCTTCTTGGACGTTGCCACCACTAGTCTTTCAACTTTGTTTGGATTATAAAACTTTAAACTCTAAAGAAATTCAGCTCAAAATATTTGAATTAAGAAAAGATATGAATTGGAAGTTTTGAATTTGGAACATTGTTAGGGTTGGATCTGTTTTTTTAAATTAGTTCATCAAACCGGTCTAGTTGCAACTTTGTTATTTGCCCCAGTTCCTTCATTATGAGTGGTAAGGTTAAAGAGTAGTTAATTTTTCTCAGAACGGTGAGCGATAACTTTTACTGGAGAAAATCAAGATGACGACACCATTATTTTTTTCTATTTTCTATGTTTATTATCAGCTTAACACAAAGGAAAAATGTAAATATAAGTTGCATAGCGGATGAGTAACTTGGATTTCTGCAGTGTATACTCGGTAAATTAACACTGAAAAGTCAGCCTAACGAATTGTATAAGAGTCGATGCATACTTTTGTTTATAAATCAACTCTATAGTATGGGAAAGAAAACGCACTTAATGATTTACGTTTTGGTCTTGAGAAACTGAGATCTCTTTCGAAGAAACAGTAATGAAGCAATCATTATGAATAACAGGCTATTGTTTGTTAGGAATCTTGCTAATCAGCAAAGCATTTTATTGCGCCCGGCCTTGACGCGCACCAGGTTACAAATAAGTAAAAAAAAGCAATTTTTACTACTTGTATTTCAAAATTGCAATTGTATCTATTTGTCCTGGAGGCCTAAATCAGTAGAAGCGCCTTAAAGTGTTAGAGCAAATTTTTTGACATAGAGTTTATAATTGAATTGAAAAGCTTGAACCTTTTTAAAGAAGTCAAATTGTGAAATGTTTTAGCCAGTAGCCAAAACTACACTAAGGCAGTTGCACGGGTACAAAAATAGGTCAATGTCAATTCTGTTAAGAATTTTATTATTCAGTTTTTACTGAAACCTACTGTTTTTAGATGTCTACATTGAGTTGATAAGACCTTTCTGTAAAGGTGGAAAGTTATGATCCGCAATTAACCACTAAACGGCTAAATGCACACTGAAAATGATAGCTGAACATGGTTTCTGGTAGTTCTAATTAACCATTCCGAAAACGATGGCGGCAGCATGTACATTTTAAAACAATGCTTTGCGGACGTAACACCGCTAAAACGAGGCTCTGAGAAAGCCAAAGCTGGTGGAACTTTTCCTTGCACTGACAACACTTTGAACGTCAAATTTGAAGTTTACAGATTCTTCTTGTGCCTTTTTTATAAGCAAGTTTAGATTTCTGAGGCGCTAAGAACTGCCGGTAAATGCACAGGTACGTCGCCATCTTGTTTCAGAATAGTCAATTGCGTTTTTTGTGTTTGATGAGACAATGAGATGCTTATTCATGCCAAGAAATTTGTACACGCAATTTGACTTGGAGGTAGAAGCACAATAAAAGGCTCTTTATGAAACACCGAGAAAACTAGCAATCTTTTAAAGTAAATTATACGTTTAACCCAGCTCGTAGCCCCTAACAAATGTCTTAATGCTAACTTCTCACATTATAGAATCAAATTTTTTAAAGGAGAAATTTGCTTTCATCTGCACTGATTTCTTTGTTGGCTATATTCCCATTTTGTTATCACCAAGACTCATAGGTTATAGACCGTTAAGCTAGATTGTAACAATATGGTCTTCCCCCTTTTTACTTCATTTACCCGAAATCGCGCAGTGTATTCAGGTACTCGTAGCAGTAAAAAACTTGCTCTAATACTGTAATGCGCCATCGATTTGACTTTCACAAATTCATTCATTAAAATGAACCTCGGTTGTAAAACCATTTTGCAGGTTCTTAAACTGAATCGATGCTCTGTCAACCTTAACAAAGTTGTTATTATTCATGTCTGCGGGGTTTTTGCTTTCACCATTGACGTAAATACTGGACACTGTGAGTGTGGTACTCTTAACAGTGATCGTCACTGATTGGGCCTGGCTGTGTACGCAGTAATCAAGAACATCGTTAACATCTTTGTTC
This sequence comes from Hydrozoanthus sils, assembly GCA_027575215.2. Lineage (NCBI taxonomy): Eukaryota > Metazoa > Cnidaria > Anthozoa > Zoantharia > Hydrozoanthidae > Hydrozoanthus > Hydrozoanthus sils. The sequence goes on from JAOBRD020955972.1 coordinate 7,101, forward strand.
GATTCGAGTTTCTCCGGGACGGTTCGACTCCGGCACCATGTTGGACGAAGGGGGTCGGTGTTAAGGTTGAGGTTGGGTGAACTGACACTTATCGCCAGCTTTGAGTTTTCCACACGCTGGGCCATGATAACACACTGAAGCCCATCCACACTTTTGATTGGTCCTTCTTCTGAATCGAGCCCACTACTTGAACTAATTGGAGTGTTAAGTTTACGGAATATGGTATAGCCAAAAAGATCACCAACCGTAGCTCGTTTCCCTCTTTTGATCTTGAAAACGTGGGTTTTCTTGTCATGCTTAATCATTGTGTAGTCAGAGGTTCCTAAAGCGGATGATGGAACAGCTTCATTGCCTCTTACCTAAATGGAAACAGAAGAACAACATAGATCAACTACAGCGGAAAAACGAAGATTTTTTAGATTTTACAACAATGTACACGTATATTTGCGACTAGCTAGAAGCCAAAAAGATAAAAGAGTAAAGAAAAACATGCCTCAAAACACAGAGACATCTATCAGCATCGAAGAAAAAGGCGCAGCACTGAACTAAACACCAATAACGGAGACAAAAAGCTTGCAAAAGTTAACACAATTTCGCTAACAAAGAGCTGTCAAGCTCTCGTTTCTAACCTCTCATATGAAAAAACAAGTTGTCTTATCAAAAGTTTAAGCTGGTTATATCAAATTTCACTTCGGCGTGATCAGTTCTTGAGGCTTCATCGATGCGAGATTAATATTTGAAGCAAGTTGTTAGCATTGGCATAATTTTTAATTGTTTTGAACTGTTTTGCGAACAATTTGATCAGAGTTGTACCAGTTGAAATCATCTTTCAAATTTTATAAACCCAGTTTCATTTACCTTTATTGTATACTGATATTTCTTGTTATCCGGGTTGTTTCCATGATCAAACCACGCTGTACAGTAGTCACCTGTTGTAGTACTGTCGCTTCCGTCTTCTAGGTACGAGGTCTGAGTCTTTTTAGGGTTGAAGTTCAATCCTTGAGAACCAGGGTTAGGGACGAAGTATCTGCAAACACATTATTGTAAGGTTTCAAGCAATATATCACGTGATTTTTTCATCCAAGCTATGCAAGTCAATAGGGATAAACAAAATATAATGACCAGTTTTTAGCAAGGTTTAAAATTAAAACAAACTGAGTTTAAACTGCCAGGATTTTACGTTTACTGAGGCAAAAAGAGTTAAGAGTCACAGCTTTAAATCTAAGAGCTTAAAAATAGGGAATAAGTTTTCTCCATCTCGTCGGCGGCGCAGTGGCCGAGCGGTTAGCGTGTTCGGCTCCTAATCCTAAGGTCGCGAGTTCGAGCCCCGGTCAGATAACTGTGTTGTGTCCTTGAACAAGACACTTTACCTGACTTTGTTCCAGTCGACTCAGCTGAATAAATGAGTACCAGTTCTACTGGTAGCTAACCTGCGTAAGATTAGTGTCCTGCCCAAGGGGAGTCAAATACTCTAATCCGCTTAACACTACGGAAACCGGAGATAAGTTCTGGCCTAATGAGCCAGTAGGCTTGAGAAAGAATTAAGCTTTCTCCAACTCAATCAGTCAATTGTTAAAAAGTAACAGTTACAATAATAATAATAATAATAATAATAATAATAATAATAATAATAATAGTAATAGTAACAACTAGCTAAAACATTTGCTAAGCTCATGCTGGAAGGAAAGATTAATGCCGCAATGAAGCTTTTAGATCCTCAAGGTAGTAGCGGCGTACTCCCATTATCACAAAGCACCATTAATTAATTGAAACGAAAACACCCCGCGGTAAGCGATGCTGACCCATCCCTGTTAATAGATGGTGAACCCCCATTTGTCAATCCAGTCATGTTCCAGAAGGCAATGGGTTCCTGCGGTCCCTCTGGTTTGGATGCAGACGGTCGGAGGAGAATCCAGGTATCAAAGAATTTTGGAACCGCCAGCCATAGTCTTAGGAGTGCATTAGCAAATTATGCACAAAAGATCAGCACTATCGAAACAGAAGTCCTTGTTTCCAACGGCACAACTTACACCAACCTCGAGGCTTATACGGCCTGTCGACTGATCCCTTTAGAAAAGAACCCAGGTGTTAGACCCATTGGCGTCGGTGAGCTCTTGCGGAGGATTATCGGGAAAGCTATACTCTCTGTCATCAAGCCAGAAATCCTGAGTTCTGCGGGAAATCTCCAACTCTGTGCCGGTCAAGCAGGTGGATGTGAGACCGCAGTACATGCGATGAGCGACATCTTTGAAGAAGAAGAAACCGACGCATTGCTCCTAGTGGATGCAGATAATGCCTTCAACTCGCTCAACCGAGGGGTCCCCCTCCATAACATCCAGTATATATGCCTACCAATGGCTATTTACATCAGAAACTATGATAGCGTTCCATCACGCCTATTTGTAATTGGTGGAACCGAAATATCATCTTCAGAAGTGACCATACAGGGGGATCCACTCGCAATGTTAGTATACGCCATTGGCATTATCCCCCTATTGGAGATACTCAAACCTGAAACTTCAAATGTGACAACACTGAAACACGTTGCCTTCGCCGACGACCTAGGTGGTGCGGGCGATCTATTAGAACTACGGCGCTGGTTGGACAACATTGTGAACTTTGGCTCTAAATTGGGATATAAACCAAATGCATCAAAGTCGTGGCTGATTGTAAAGCCAGAAGTTCAGACAAAGGCACGAGAAATCTTTAGAGGAATGAAAATTAGTATCACCACAGAGGGGAGAAAGTATCTTGGGGGCTATATTGGAAGCGAAGACGGATGGGATGAATATGCTGATGGATTGGTCAACTCGTGGTGTGATCAATTGAAGGTGCTGTCAAAGATAGCTAAGACAGAATCACAGGCCGCCTACGCAGCATTTGTGAGTGGATTCAAACATAAACTCACATACTACATCAGAACAATGTCCAACATCAAGCAGCACCTGACGCAACTGGATTCAATCGTAGATAACGTATTCATCCCAGCAATCACAGATGGTCACCCATGCACTACTGATGAACGACTCCTCTCTTTGCCATTGAAGAAAGGTGGTTTAGCGATACCTACCTTCTCAACCATGGCAGACCTTGAGTTCGCAAATTCCCGTGCTGCTACCGAACAGCTGGTTGAGCATATTTACAATCAAGACAGCACAGCCCCAGTGGATACCGAACAACTCAAGACCACAAGAAGAAGAATCGCCATTGCCAAAGAAGAGCAGAATAGCAGTATCCTACAGCAACTACGTGAAAATATGAGTCTCGAACAACTAAGAGCAAATCACTTGGCAAAGATGAAGGGCGGCTCGAGTTGGTTAACAACCTTTCTTTAAGTCAGAAAATTTTCACCCTGAATAAACGGGAATTCTACGATGTGCTCAGTCTTAGATACAGGTGGACACCAAAATACCTTCCATTGACGTGTCCATGTGGGCAAGCGATTTGATGTTGACCACGCAATGTCGTGTATGAAAGGCGGGTTCATCCACAGGAGACATGATGATGTGCGAGACCTATTTGCAACCCTTCTCAAGGACGTATGTTATGATGTCGAGGTCGAGCCGCACCTTGAGACGTTGACAGGAGAAGAGCTGAGCAGCAGTGCCAATTCGTCTGATGAAGCTCGATTGGATGTCAGTGCTCGCGGTTTCTGGTAAAAGGAGCAGAAGGCATTCTTTGATGTAAGGGTGTTCAACCCATTTGCAAAAGCTACCTGAACCAGAAACTCGACACAGCCTTTAAGAGTAACGAGAATAAGAAGAAACTTATGTACAATCAACGTGTAATAGAAGTCGAGCATGGTTTCTTCAGCCCCCTTGTGTTCTCACCATATGGTGGAACTGGCAGAGAAGCTGAGAGGTTCATGACAGAGCTTGCGCAGAAGCTCACAGAGCGAAAGAACGTGACCTATAATACCATTATTCATTGGTTGAGATCTAAACTATCTTTCAACCTACTCAAATCTGCTGTAATGTGTTTAAGAGGATCGAGAAGATCAAAATCTGAACTGAAAATGGATTTAAATGGAGCCGAAATCTCAAAATTTGTCGGGCGGATAAAATAGACTCATTGTATATTTTATTCAGTTAATTAGTTTTATCCCAAACCAATGGTTTTAGATATATATTTTGGACTTTTATCAACAAAGTGTAAACAGCCTCTATGGATGCATTTTAATGGTTGTAATCTGTTTTTAAGAATGTGTTTAAATAAAGTATGTTTTTATGATAATTATAATAATAATAACTTTGTTTATCCTGCAAAAATAAAGCAGCTTGTTCTAAAACATGCTGCTATTAATACATGTGCAGCATCAAATATGATATAATATAACATATGATATATAATGATAAAAATATGAATATGTACTATAAAAGTGCTTAAACATCTAAGGCAATGTAAGTTCGTGATGTAAAAAACAATAAAATATAAGGAAATAGAGTAGTTAACTACTGAACACTGATTGGAATGTTATTGACGTTCTTAGCAAGCCTTTCACTGATGTCGCTACATTAAAAGCTTCGATCATTAACTGTGTGTTTACAGTGGTATTCAGTAATGGTCTAATGTTTACGACTACAACTAATTACAGCACAGGCTTACAAGTGTATGATCTTTACCTGTTTCCGTTCATGTCTTCCAGAGTAACACTAGCTGTATTTCCCCAGGAATTGGACGTTTTGTCGCTTCCACTACCACACTTCAATACATTGGAGCTTGGGGAAGCGGCAGGGTTTTCCCCGCTGAACACTCTATCTTGAAAAAGTGTGGTCTGAGTTTTCTTTCCATCTTTTACTCCGGTTGTTTTAATAGCAGAGCCAACACACAAGAGAAAATGGTCGTGGAAAAACACAGATTTCTTAAAAAAGAATTGTATGTCTTTCAACGGAGAGTTATCAGAAATGTCGTATTTTGGCTGCTTGAAATCCATGCCGAAAACTCCATTTAATGAGTTCATGTCGTAAGGACTACGACCGCTGAAAGTAGCTCCACCGGCAAGTTTCCTTGGGTTGAAATAGCGGTCACTGTTAGTCTTAAGGTCTGTGATATCAAAACCAATGGTAGTTGTTCCTG
>JAOBRD020956078.1:0-12176 GCA_027575215.2 Hydrozoanthus sils
CGATCTAAAATTCTTTTTTGGTAGATGGTTTCCAAATGCACAGTAAAGATGGCAATATAGCTGTATTTTGTTTATCTTGTGTAAATTGTGGTGTTTTTTTCTTGTTTAGATAGGTTAGGTTCATATATTTCTCACGCAGCTTGGCATAACTACATATAAATACTCACATGATATGTGTACAGCAGTGATGCCAAGCTGCAAATAGCCTGATTTTTTATTTTAAATTTGAAAAAGACTTCAATGTTGTTATGGTGAAAGACCCGCTATATTATCAACATGACTTGCCAGCATGAAAGGCATGCTTTAACCGGGGATACCAACTCTCTTCATCTTCAATGCATACTTGCCTAGCCATTTAGCATCAGGCTGAGCAAACAACTTCACTTCATATTGACAAAAGGCTCTGGATAGAGCTCAAGGATTTGCACTTACTAAACTTATCTGGCTGGTTTAACCAAGAATATTCAGTTTTTATTACATCCACGCCAAAGAATAAACATTTACTAATTTACTGTATTTATTCAAATTAGTGCCCAACCTCAAATCAATTAGTGTCCACTTCAAATAAGCACTCACCCAAAATGTGAATAAAGTTAATTAGCACCTAACCCCTCTCCCAAAAAAGCTAATAAAAAGAAAAGAAAGAAAGATATTTGACACTCATAGTTAAGTGTACTAGAGATGTGTTGATTATTTCATTTCCTCAGTGGCTTACAATGGATAATACCATAGTCAAACAGCCTTAAAAAATGCTGGGACTTTCAACTGAAATTCCCATGTGGGCACAAGGTTCTTTTAGCTACAAAATCTCCTGCTCTGCATTTACACTACAAATACTCCAGGGGCAACAAGTTAGTTTTGAAGCCTTCTTGATCCTAAAACCTATTCAGCAATCTTGTTATCATTGCGCACTCTCAGAAATGTATAGATGAGAAAGGACAGTTCAATTGGCACATGTCCTACAAGCTCATTGTTACCTTTCAAGTATGTTCCAACAGCATATTATTATGTTTATGACATTATTTTATATCAGATATCAAGGACACTCAGTGAGAGCAAAATTGATCATCCTGGGTGAAGTGTGAAAATCATTAAGCCTTTTTTGTTGTTACATATGTTCACGCAAAATAAAGTCGAGCACTACTAACTTAAAATCGTGAAAATTTAATTAGTGCCCAGACTCTAATTAGTACCCACCTTGAATTAGCGCCCATCAAAAAAAGGTAAGAAATTTAATTATCATCCTGGGCACTAAATTGAATAAATATGGTATTATAACTTTTTTTGCATATAACTGATACAGAACTAACATTTGTGAATGAACCAACTTACAGCCAGATGGACTGATCCTCTTGGTCCTTGTTTTATCCTTTCCTTTTCCTGGCAGAAAAAAACAACAACATGGTTATCCATTCCATCAAACAAATAAACTAAAAATACCTTAACTATACACAAAATCTTATTGGTCCCTTTCATTTTTATATGGATTAAGAGACTGAAACTGCATGGGAAAATGTAATTAATAATAAGCAAAGAATTTGTGTGATGTAGGACTGTTTCATGCTAATTAGTTCTAAGGATTTAACCATTTGCAGTAAAGGCTTCTGGAACACTCATATATAGTCACCTTTAGGCAAACTGAGGCATTTGCCTCTGTAAAAATTCGAAAAAAAAAATCTAAGACAAAAAAGCACCATGCCAATTTACATAAAAGCAGTTTCAAAAGAAATCTAAATATGTTTTACTGCCATTTTTTTCGATCTCTGTCAATCTGTGAGGTTCCATGTTGACAGCTGGTAGTATGTTTAAAAGCAAAGATTTCTGTGTTCAGAATTTAGAAATTACTAAATCAATATATTCTGTTTTAGTTGGAAAAGTTTATAGCACATACGATTCTTCATGATCTTTCTCTTCAGTGTTTTTCTATTCTAAAGAATTGCTCACTTGACAGGTAAAAAAATAATCTAGTATATCTGGAATATATACATGTATACATGTGTTGATTTTAAAAATTCGGTGCATTTTAAGCAGTTCTAAGGATAACAATTCAAAAAAATTTTTTTTTGGGGGGGGGTGCCCCAGGTCCAACCTATACTCTTACTGCTTCAATTACTATTTTGCCCTGTTTATGGGCCTGATATAATTATATATGTAAAACTTTTTCTAATAGCGGGTTATCAGTTAATTTTACCTAGTAGTGGAGAAGGTGCAGGTAATCTACTTTTGCCTGTTAATCTGTTAGGTTCTTAAGTTGATCTGGCTACAAGTACGATACTTGTAGTATTTTCAATAAAATGTTTTGCTAGATTTAAATGTCAAAAATGATGATATATGCAGAAGAATAGAATGAATAAGGGTGTGGGTTATGCACTGGTTCATGTTATCTGTTGACTTTTGTTTAGAAATATTACTCACAAAAATGTGGGGATGCGGGTTATCTGTAGTGTGGATTATAGTCCAGAAAATATGGTACTTATAAATATATGGTATACAATATCAAAATTGCAAAAAACTTGCATTATGTTTATAAAAAAATAAGAAACATAAGCAGTGGCTTTATTTTTCCCTCATTTACTTTTCCATTGTAACAGTTGTGTACAGGCAAATGGGGAAGCCACTCTGCAGATTTAAGCTATTTGTTAATCAGTAACTTTACACTTGACTGGGTTTAAATTATAAGTTTCAATTGTTACTTACTACATAATAATCTAGCATTCCAGAATCTGGGTCCAGTGTAAACCAGCGGTATTGCCAACCCTTCATTAGATTAGTCCACTTGCTTAACTGTCCCTCCATTGGTTGCCTGCATCGTAAAGTTAACGACATACTCCATCAGTAAAAATACACGCTCCTCAACACCAAGTATCACATTAACTAAGCATAATACCTAATCAGCATTTCTGTCTAGTAGTTGTAATCATCTACAGCTTATAAACTGTTTTAACAACAAATTATCACAAGACTTAACAATGCCGATCAATTATTTGAAATATTTTGCTATGATTCCAGATGAGGAAGCTGAAAAATTCACAAACCTAAGTTTGTCCGTTTCTTGCTTTCTGAACTCCTTTCAAAAAAAGAAGCAACACAAGTCAAGATGAGTTGCTATATCATTCACGAAGGTAAATCAATTCAACAAGATACACTAAAAAAGCTCTCATTACTTTACGTACTGTTGCCTTATGCATGACAGCTAAAATTGACACTTTCTCTTCTTCTGTTAATTCACTGAGGTCCAGTTCTGAAAATGCAGGGTCCTGTAGACCTTCTTCGGCCGCCATGTTGTTCGAGGTGATATCATCTGATTGCCTCGCTTTCAAGTTGGCCGATTGGTATTTCACTACTCCGTGTAAGACAAGTAAAGATGTCTGTTACTTTCTCTGTTACTATCCGAGTACTTCTCAAACTACGGTGCCCGCAAAGGGCCATGGCGATTATTTGACCAGTTATGCGACTATTTAAATGTAACGAGGTTTGTAGCAGCCCTGGGAGAAAGGGGGGAGGGTTTTATTAAACGGGGGCGTGCCGCTGGCTGGAAAGGGTATGGCTTTTGAGTCGAGAGGGGTATATAAACCAAGGCATTTTTGTCCTAAGCAGGGTATCATTTTATCCTTCGGCATCAGTTTTTAGAGAATGTTGTCTAAACAGGATATCTATTTTCTGCAACCTTGGTTCCGGTTCTCACACTGGCGATAAGAGGTGACGAGTGAGTAAGCCTGAGATTTTTGCGACTTTTTAGGCACTAATTGATTAGTGTTGCGTACGCGTATCCAATATTTAAAAGTTATGATTAGAAGTCCTAAACAGGGTTATTAAAAAGAACGGATTGTCCTAAACAAAACGTCAAACTAGGCTTACGAACACCCCCCCCCCCTATCCGCCCCAATCACGAGTTGTGTTACGAGTTATGTAACGAGTTATGCGACGAGTTATATGGCAAGTTATGTGGCCAATTATGTAATGAATTATGTGACGAGTTATGTGGCGAGTTATGTGACGAGTTGTATACCGAGTTATGTGACGTGTTATGTGACGTGTTATGCGACAAGTTTTGTGACAAGTTTGTGGCGAGTTGTGTGGCGAGTTGTGTGACAAGTTGTGTGACGAGTTATGTGACGAGTTTTGTGACGAGTTATGTGTCGAGGTTGAAGTTGTTTAACTCGTATCAAAACAACAAAAGCAGAAGAGTTTGCGAAAAACCGGGATTGACGTCATGATATGACGTCAGTTGCCAGTCACCCCTGTCTCCTTATCTCGTAGTGAGCGAAAAAGACGTATCAGTTGAAAATGCAATCAATTTTCTTGGTTTTTGTCTTTATTAATTGTACTGAAACCACAGGTTTTAATATCCAAAATATGGAAAAGGGGGTTAGCAAGTTGCGCCTTTGTGTGGATGGGGGAGGGTCGGGTAGGAGGGAGGGGGGGGGGAGCAGGGAAATTTTAGCGAGCGCTGATGGTGCGAGCCTCCCCTGGTGTCCGGGAAACTTTTTGGCAAACTATTCTCACTGAAATATTTTGGAGGTTTTTCGAAAAATATTTGATGGGTCAAGTTTTATAATTTTTAAAATCTTGCTGAATGTGATTGTGAACAAAAACAAAGAAAAATTGCATTAAGTCTGAGAATTGGGGGTTAGCTGCAATGAAACGTCCTATTGCATGGGCGGCGGAACCAGGGGGGAAGGCCCAAATAATTGGGTAGGGGGGCCAGGCTCCTCCAATAGTTCTCTGGCTAACAATACAAACTTTTGAATAGGAATGTCAGATTTTATAATGACCTATTGTAATTTTTATTGTCCCCCCTAAAAATATTTTGCTTCCACCGCCCATGATTAGAACGTCAAAGTGTTTTTTTTAACTTGAGTACAGATAGTGGGCTTTACCTAAAGGAGATGCTTAGGAGGTGATTTATTTGATAAAAAAAGATCTAGAGACCAAGTGCGATCTTCGAAATGGATAATTTGTTATTCAACGTTTTAATACAATAACATTTAGTGGTAAGTACCCCATCAAGTTTTTAGAACCAAAATTGTGGTCGCAATTGGGCAAGAGCGAAAGAAAGATCAAAGGAGTCCTCCATTATATAACATTATTGGTCTCAACTAAAACTTTTATTAAGTCTATGTCCATATCAGCCGCGCAAGTTTGATAACTTTATGCGTTTAACCAACGCCAAGCAATTTGTTTTCATCAGTTTTACAGTTTGAATTTCCCGCACGCGGCCATTTTGAATTGTGGCATAGCGTGGTTCAGTGCCAGACCTCCTCTCGTTCACTGCTATTGTATTCGTCAAGAGTGGAGACTTCCACTGCAACCAAGTTACGTCACATATCAAAATGGCGGCGCGCGGGAAATTCTAACCGTAGAACTGGTCAAACTAAATTGCTTGGAATTAGTTATACGCACAGAGGTATCAAATTTGAGCTGCTGAGATGGACACAGACTTAATAAAAGTTTTATTTGGGACCAATAATGTTATACAGTGGAGGAATCCTTTAAAGCACCAGATCAGTTGAGGAGGAACATTATAGAAAATCTCAGGCCGCTCTGATTGCGAGGGACAAATACAAGTTGGACTGCACATTATTAAAAATCTAAACCAATGATAAATAGTTACTGAGTAGCTTTCATTTACAGCGTTTTCGTTAGCATTTGAAAGCACCGGACAGTGGTTCAGCAGGCGGACGACGCGAACTTCTAGGGGGGTCCGTGGGCATGCTTCCCCGGGAAATTTTTAAAACTTGACTTTCTAAAATGCAATATTCTGCGTTTCCTTGGCCGGAATTGGTTAATCAGAAAAATCTCTAGAGAAGCTACAAAGTGCTCATAAAAAACGAAATATTTGACAAGTATATTATATCAGTTTGCTTTTGTTCGTTTTCAACGGACTCTAATGAATCCCATATCTCTAGAGAGCTGCTACCTAGGGATCGTTCATTTATCGGATCCAAGGGCTGAATCACTATCACTATCAAAGTTCCATTAATTTATAACAGTACAAGCGACGAGTTCCACACTTAAAAAATAATTGTTTCGTGTGTGAACTACCGGACGTTAGATGTCAAACAACTGGACGTTGCGTCCGGCGTCCGGCCTGAAACGAACCGCTGCATCTACTATCCATTCATTCACTCACTCATCCATTCATCCATCCATCCATCCATCCATCCATCCATCCATCCATCCATCCATCCATCCATCCATCCATCCTTTCGTTCTTCCAATTTATTTCCACTGTATGAAAATTTATAATTTTTATGTATTTATTTGTAGTTTTTAGTGTGCCCCCGATTTGCAGAAATGCTAACTTTCTCGATCAACACATTAATAACGTTTTTGTTGTTGGATGTTTAGCAGAACTACTTGAACTCAGGCCACATTAAAGAAGCATAACTCGTAGAGTTACCGCCTCGCTAAAGTTGTATAAAAACTAAGTGTTAGTTTCAGTCATTGTTTAATTTGTTTGACTTTGTTGATCATTAGCAAATACTGGCGTCATGTGCGTAAAGTTCGTCAGTAAAAAAACAGTGAGAATTAGCCTCATCCGCAGTCATCTCTTTTTGTATTTCCCGAGCAAAACGAACGAGCGGCCGAAGGTCCCGAGCGAGCCCCAAAGCAAAGCGAGGCGCTCATGGGGGACTGAGGCGAGGGAAAAGTTTGCCTTCTCTCCTCCACCCTCCGTCAATTTCTTTCTCTTCCAGAGTCCGCCGCTGCTCGCCGGCGATCTTGCTCCGGAAACGCCTTATTTGAAGATGACTAAGGGGGCTAAATATTGAGTTACAGAGTGTAACCGCGTGCTATAGCAAACGTGTGAGCAAACGTGATAATTGTGAATGTTGTGATAAAAAGCAAAACTAAAATTCATCGAGTTAAAAGGAGTCAAAAGTGTTTGTGGCGAATTGTTGAAAACACAAATTGTGTAAAATGTTGCAGCAAAAACTTTTGCTTTGACCAATTATAGTTAGCCTAGGGCGAGAAGTACGCTTAGTCATGATGAACTGTGGTAAAGTTTTGTGTTCTAGAGAGTCACGTTTTTCCTTAGAATAGAACCGCTTCAATATCCGATAGTTACCTTTCATCAAAATTGTCGTTTAAAATTGCTTTTGGCTTTGACACGACTCGACCTTTTTTTGATAAACTGGCACTGAGAGGTTCAGTTTCGAGGTACAATTTCAGAAATGTCCTTGTTCAAAAACGTAAAAGTGATTTTAAACCGAAGCAATGTAGCAAAGGGAACGTATGTTACTAGGTAGAAATGAATCAGTCCAACACACTTCCTCGTCCCGGAGAAAGAGCGTAATTTTGACTACATGGAGTATGGGAAACAAATATACAACATAGATCAACCCAACAGCATTTTTTGACCCTATACAACTATATAAGGTAAACAGAGTTTGGTGGTTTTATCCAGTCAATGATCCTCAAGGGTGGTTTCCTAAATTTTTTTCTGCTGAATAAATGACTTCAGAATAATTGTCCCAATATTTCAACTCAAATTACACAAAATATAAAAAATAAAAAAAGTGCCATCAAGCATTTGGCAGCTTGGGAAAGATCTTGTTTTGAGTTACAATGAGCTGAACTGTCAATATATGGCTTTACCTCTCCAGATTTTTTATTGAATACTACGCCTTTAATACTAACATTCGCCGGCACAGACTGTAGAAAAAGAAGCAGGACTGAAAAGCGGTAGAAGGAACTACATGATCCATGACTTACGGTTGTTCAGTTACTGTGCTTACTTAGTGGGTGGCTCCACCTAAATTGTACTACAATTGGTACAGGATTTAATGGAGCCGAAACCAATTGTGGAATTGCACACAGTTTGAGTATCCTGCTGATGAACAGTAACTGACTGTGTTTCTTTTTCAGCAACATATGCAGTTTGTCTGTACAAAATTAAAATAACTGGTCAGAACGGTAATCAGTTCTAATCATTCAAACCTATTTTGTTAAGAGTAAGGGTGTAGTCGTGACAACATGAAGATAATACTTCAAGGGCCTTCAACGATGTTGAAAGAGAACAATAGCTGATATTAGGGCGCGGGCTAAAAAATAAGACCTCAACGAACGAACCGACGGAACAAGACCTCTCTAATGAAGTCTCCTTTAGAACCGAAAAAAACCGTTAACAGTAACAAGAAACGGAAAATCATAGAGTCAGAGAATGATATCGTTAATCATTGTTTTGGTAATAAAGTTAAAACGAAAATGTGCCACTATTGAAACTTACGTGAATCTTATCTTGTATTGACAAGTGCTTTGTGAGTTATTCAGTATTGGCAAGCGTCCTCAACCACCACACGTGTTCCGGAGATCGTGTGATATTTGTCCAAATTAAACTCATTTTGGGCGCACGTACAGATGTTTACTGTTTTTTTCTTTCGCAAAAATAAAAAAAACAATGTACTGAAAGTAAAAGTTTCAGTTCTTTATAGAAATTACTTTAGGGTGGAAATAAGTTTCGTTCTTTCGGTTTTAATAACCATGTCAAATGTCTTTAATGTACGCTTTTTATTAAATTTCATAGTAGTGGGCCTCTGTCGTCTGCTTTAACTCTCCAGTCCCTAACGTCACGTCCGTCTCATATGAAGAAAGTAGCGTTTGCATTTTTTCATTCTTACCTAAAAGGAGTGAAAGGAAAAGCTGCCTTCGAACATGCAACTATTGACACGACGTTGAGCGAACGTCATAGTATGTTATTCTGACTGATGGTTATGACGACATTAATTTCAACGGAAATACGACATTACTTCTTAAATGGTTAACAACAAACAATTGGGATAGAATTTCAACAAAGAGGAAAACCTCAACTCCAACGTTTTTTTATATATTTTCTGAAATCTCGGCAAAATAAATTCAAAAAGGTTCCTTTCATCAGAACTTTTAAACTACGTAATCTTGTTTTCCGTCTTACTAGAGTATTTTCTTTTAACTAGAGGGTAGTTTACACTTCCAGTCGTAAAAGCTCTGCAAATAAGTTTTCTTATCTTCATACACTGAACAGGACTGGAAGCGGGCGAGATTTGTGCTTTGATTGTTTTTTTTTGCATGATCTTGTTTTAGATTTATGGCTTTCATTAACGTGGTTTAGTGTTCCCCGGAGTAAATTTAGCTGGGAATTGTGCTGAGGTAGTGTTTTTGATTGTTTTCAGGGTTACAGCTCAGTGTTGCCGAAAAAAACGTCTTAATTTTTTCCAGGAGGGTTTGGAATACTCTTAGATGTATTTGTTTTCCATTCGTGCAAGGCAAAATTAAAATATATCAAAGTGCAATTAGTTGCCTTTTTGTATCCATATATTTGGAGTATAAACAATAAAACGATATTGAACGAACGCTAGGCTTCATTTTATAGTTTAACAACAAATCATCCTTACAGAACATATTAACCTTTACCCCGGCTGTTGCCAGCTTTGGTGATGTTCTTAGCATGATCGTGAATATCGCGGGATTTTTCAGCCTCGCAAAAACTAGTGCAAGCTGGGAAATTAGCTGGCTGTGTCCGTCTGTGAAAATGCAAATACTTTTGCACTTGCTTCTCTTAATTTTTCAAACTAAATTTCAGCCCCTTCTCGTAAACTCAGTGCAAAACCATGCAAGTTAATGATCGAAGAACTTCAACAACTGACAGAGGAGACCCTTATTTTAATTCGCAGTTCTCCCTAACAAGCAGCAAAGAGTGATCCCATTCGATTTCCCAATCTCAGCTTTAGCTAAAAGTCCTTTTCTTTTTTTCTGATACGCTTCGTTCCTAGATCCTAAATCAGTATTAGATAGGACTACCGTTAAGATGCTCTAGAAGCAATTTTGTTGTACAAGGCAATGTTTACAAACACATCGACATCTGAGCCTCTCAAACACTGCAACATTTGTTTATAAGTAGATCTATCGTAGTTAACGTTATTAAATAGTTTCTTCCGTCAGCCCGGCCCCGATACCATACCAGTGTATTATCATGCAACTGCCAGGATATGACGTAATTTGTTTATCTGGGAACTCTGGCGTGACGTACTGTGCCCTAGCAAAAAGAACTGATCAAAGAATGTTGTCAATTCTTTCTTATTTAAGACCGTATAAACCACAAATACATAAACACATGTAAATATAAATACTGCACTAAAGCTTTAAGCAGCTAAACAACGTGAGTTAGTTACAACTTGGTGGATCATTGAGAAAGAATCGGGCATGAACGACAACCATGTTACGTACTCCTCTTGTTGTCTCAATACTCAGCCCCGAGGTAAGCTTGTTTTCTTTTTGCTAAGACAAAAAAAATAAAAAATAAGAAAACAAAGCATAACAATTCTTCTTTTTCCTAGACAACTTTTGTCAAATTGTTGAATGGCCAAACCAATCGAGCATGAGTAACAAAGGTATGCCAGTGTGCAGCTGGCCTGTTTCCCACACGAGTTCTATAACTTGTGCTGTTGTATCAGTTCCAACTCCAACTCAATCGATAGAGAACGGTGATCATATTTCGAGTCAACGAAGTGCACCGTCCTATAATCTGCAGCCTGCGCTCTTATCTCCTAAGGTGTCAGTGAAAGATAATCTAGTAACGCCGGATTCAGGCCCCTTTACAATGAAATTGGACGAAATAGCCCAAGGCATTGATGCTTGTGAAGAACTTTTGGTTTCTCAAGGATCTGAAGTAGGTTCGTTAACAAGAAACGAAAAAGTGCTTTTAGTAGAACAACAAAAGCAACAGCAACACCAGCAGCAACCAACTCCTTACTACAATGAAATGTTTGGTAAGAACGACGCTTACAACGTTGATCCCGCCAGCAACAAGACCAGAGCTGACACACCAGTCGAAAAGGAAAAGGATAATCGGTACTGGAACAGAAGAAAGAGAAATAATCTAGCTGCTAAGAGGTCTCGAGCTGCAAGAAGAGAAAGAGAAATCATGAGTCTGAACACTATTGAGCAGTTGAGGTACGAGAACCACTCGCTTCAATTAGAGGTGCTATATTTGAGAGAGGAAAACGCTCGATTGAAAAATGCAACTTTCCACTAAAAAATGGATTTAGATCAGTACAAAACAAATACAAAACTTTTGATGATCAAGTAAAATTATGAAACATATGAAAAGGATTTGCTCTTGTACACTTTTTAGTTTAGTAAAATAATACTTTTGTTGCTGTGTATAGTTTGATTTTAATTTGGTAAACTATCTTTATGGTGTATTAATATATTGGAAGTTAAAAAGCAAATATGGAAAGCCTCAAGTTTGGAAGCCTGGTGCGGTCAGGAACCCGTATTTTAAGATACTTTCAAAGTACAATCCTCGGCTTCATCATCTTCCAATAGAACGCCTTTTCTGGGTTTGTCTCATCTTTTGAATCAAACTGTTTCGCTGCTTTGGCGTGTGTAACGGGGTTATTGTAGGACATCATTGAACTCACTCCACGTTTTAGGGACTATCACTCGCGAGGCCGAGATACCAAGAGATCGTATCTTTATTTTACGGTGGAACGTTCTTGCGAAATGGTACCGAACACTAAGCTGAGACTAACTAGAATATTTTAATGTACAGCATAAGCCAACGATGTTCCTTAGATATCAAACAGTCCAGCTGATCGAGTTCCGCTCAGGTTTGCACGAGTTGTAAAGCCTAATTTTAGCAAACCTAATTACTTAATCACCTTGCCAACTGATGCTAATTGGATTGACCAGAACCACACCCCGAAGGGGGGGGGGGGAGGGTACTCCCATATATTTCTTATATAGGGACGCGCCGCCCGTCAGAGTATGGTTTTTGAGATCCTTGTTTTAGACAGGTATACAATTTCACTCAAGTTATCTTAAATAGGGCTCACTTTTGTACATATATTGTCTTATGAAGGATAGCGATATTTGACCGAATTTGACCGAATGAAAACAAACTTGAGAAAAGAGAAAACGATAAACAGCTGCTTAGTGGCGAATGTCATGCTTTGTCGTGTTTTGCCTGTTAAGGGTAGTAGATTTTTCATCATTTTTGTCATTTACAGTAAATTTACAAGAATAACGATAAATGTTTTATACAGGGTGCACATTTTAGCATTCAGTCTTGAATAGGGTATATGGTTTTCGCTCTTTTTCTTAATTAGGGTATAGATTTCCAAGGTTTTGCTGTCTTGAATAGGGTCAGGGTCTTGGGGCTTGGGCATGCAGGACACCCCTAGCATATTCCAGGC
>JAOBRD020956181.1:0-12175 GCA_027575215.2 Hydrozoanthus sils
CCCATTAAAGTCCAACGATTTGTTCTGCATGCATGTTGTTGATTGTTTGCGTGCACGCAGAATGCACTAAACAAGCCGAAAAAAATGCACGGATAGACTACCTGCACTTTTCATGCTATCAAAGAACACTCACCTTTGCATGGAGTTTAACCCCTTTGAAAACGCGACAACCTGGAATATTGATCTTCAACCAGCAAGTAAGTAAATAAACAGCTTTATTTTTGATTCATTTAAATTTCAAGAAATTTATTCGCCGGGCGAATCTTATTTCTCCTGTTCCCTTGTTTTTAAGCCCTGTATTTAATTTCTAAATACCGATTCTAGGTAAATTTTTGTACGATGATCGTCTCGAATAGAGTCGTAACCGAGTTCGAAGCTGCAAAAGTTTTCCGTGACTACAGATTGAAACCTTTATAGTGCGGCCGTCAAGTGACGGCACAATGACGGCAGAATGAACGGATATGTCTTATTAATATTCATTAAAAAATAAGATTGCTTCATATCATGACCCGCCGTCATTTCCGTGACAATGAATTACGAAACTAAGCCCGTGTTAAATATATTTTTAATTCGAAAAGTGAACTGTTTCTCAGTTTGGTCTTTGTCAATGCATTACTGACCATTAGCTTGTCGACAATTTAAATATATGAATTTCCTCATGAATGGACCCTCATTTACACAGTTAATTTTCAAAGTTTACTATTAAAGAATTTTTTCCCTTGTGGCCAAATTCACACCATACCACAATACAAGCATTCATTTTTTTAATCTTTCGCATAATGTGTTTTGTATTCCGGCACAGAAGCGGGTGGGATTTGTACTTCCGAGTTCCGGGCGGATGAAAACCAAAACAACTCCGGCTACTGCTGGTGTTGTTGCCATACTTTCCTGCGGATGAGGCAGCTCTTACAGTGACTTTACTTCCCTTACATGCAGTTAAAGTATCGTTTGCATTTTTGGCGTTGTACAATTTCTGGCTAGAAAAAAATATATTTGGTACTTTAATATTTTTACTGAAATATCAAAACAGATCAAAATTTCCTCACTTGTCACGCATCGGCCAGCTGCGTTGCATTGTGGGGAGTTGGTCACGTGAGTGGAATAGCGTGATCTGATAGGCTGAATTCTATTTTAGATGTGCTTGTAGTTGAAGCGTGGCTGCTTCTCTCTCTCCCCTCCCGCGGTGGACGAGATAGTCGTAGACTGTAATGAATTTTTACAATGAATTGCTGTATTTTGTGAACACTGTGAACCAGTTGAGGAATTCCAAATGCATTCTTGGGAACTACGCTTCTTTACTGTGAAGTTGTTCACTGAAAATTAAGTGACTGGAAGGGATTTCCAGCCATATTTACCATACTATCCGCTGAAGTCTTTGTTATTGTTGTGAGGGTGAAATTGAATTCTGTCAGCCACCCAGCCGCCGAGAGATTATATGCAGTTATTACTGGGCTAGATTTTTCTAGAGTTCTGAGCTTGGAGCAAATGCTCGATGGTTTCGCAAGTGGAAGTCTTGAGTGACCGAGAGAAAGAATTACTGTCAAATTATGATAGGTAAATGCGTTCACATTTTGCAAGTCAGCTTGCTTCTTGAACTGGTCTAACATTGACCTTCGACTTCATTGCAGCCGATTATTTGGTTTTCTACGACTACAGGACTCCATTTGCGATCCTTCTTTGCCAAATCTAACACATCAATCTCTTCTGCTTAAGGTAAGAGCTCGTTTTTTAAAAACCTTTGCAAAGACGATCCCACCGTCAGCGGTTTGTACTAGTGAGCCGAATCTTAGTCAACAATCAAAGTGTTAGCACTGCATAATTTCTCCATGGAACTTTAATCCATAACCTCGTGGTATCCCATTCTGGGTAGAAATTAAATAAAAATATTTTTTTTATCTGTGTTAGGGAGTTCGTTTCTTCGAAGAGGAATTGCAGCGAGATAGTAAACGGGTACATCCCACCGTTTATTCTAGACTTGGCCATTATCACCTGTTGCTTGAAGAGTTCCCAAAAGGTATTTTTGAAGTATTGAAAAGTGAGCCTCTACGGAAACTAAAACAGTTGTATGTCTAAGTTTAGCACTTTTCGTCATTTGTGAATCATTACGAGACGGAAGTATCTAGGATATAAAATTAGCTACTGTCTCTGAAGTTATTTTAAAAATCTCGACTTGCACTGACCACTATGTAAATGGAGACTGCTCGTGGTAGTAATATATCGTTGGTCAAGAAAACGAAACTAACTTCTGTCGAACTTCTTTACTCTTCTGACCAGCGCTTTCGGCATATCAGAAGTTCTACAATTTACAGCAAGTAGACTACTGGAAGGTAGGCCTGTAGTTGTATATTTATTTAACAATGGTGTATAAATCGATTCCCCACTTAAATGGAAACAATTTGAGTTTTTGACAATGTTTTAGCTCTCTGTTATTTGTTTTGTAATGTGCTGCTGTGGCAAATCTTTTCTTCCGTAATACCTTGAATGATAAAAGTACGCTGAACTCGACAAATATCAGCTGAATGTGTGGCGCGGAGTCGTGCCAGTTGAAACCCTTATTTTCTTGGGTTTCTTGGCCTTCGAGATATGTTCCAACCTCGAAAGCGACTCAGAGTCGATTGGCGTTCTACTAAAATTGTTGTCACAGTTAAACATTTAGAAGTAAGTCCCTTCAGGCAAACAAGGTTATTGAGAAAAATGTTCGGTGAACAGCCAAATGAGCTCTCATATCGTTGCGGACGATACTTGTTGATATTTATTAGGCAACATGAGACAAAGACCGAGTTGATATTAATTATTGAACAACTCTCGTTCTTTAGGACGTCTTTTAATAGTTTCTGTCAAGTGTGGAACCTAAGCATTCCCCATAACAGTGTCATGACATTTTTACTAATTTCTGTCTGCTCTAGTCTGCTCTTATTTGCTTACAAAATTTGAGGAGATCCATATACATTCATTCTGTACAAAAAGAAAAACCTGACCTAGCTATAGATACACTTCTCTGCCTGCCACACAATGACACATCGACTTTGGTATATTTTATATGGTGCTGCGTCACTCTTGCAGTGCTAATACATTGAACGCAGTTTATCTATACTGATTTCCTTTAGTGACAACTGGTTTTCCCCTGTATTGTCAACTAGTATTTAATCTTTTTTACATTAGACGTAATTAGTCCCAAGCTGCCCTCTCACAATATCGTTTCAAAGTAAACAGTTTTAATAATTTTAAATATATACCAACTTTTCTGCTTGCCAAACTTTTTGCTTCCTTTAGTTAGTTCCTTGAAGCTATTGTGAAATGTTACATTGAGAATCATGAAATTAGCTAAGCTGAAAAACTGAATTCAGCTCTTTTACAAGTTTACAAGTTAGTTACAAAATAGAAGAACTGAGGAGCTTGTTTTTGTTGCGTATAATTCCGCATTAATTAAGCCAAGTTATCAACAATAAACAAGACATTGAACAACACTCTAACCTTTCAAAATCAGAATGTGATTTTTAATGCAACTTATTGGACAAGTGATATATTTCAGTGTTGATAGTAGAGTATTTAAAAATCATTTGGACAGTTTTTCACTTCATTTAAGTATTCAATAGTCAATACAGAACTTCCATGAGAAAGTCATGTTACAACCTAAGAGTATGAATGTTGTAACGGCTACTTAATAAATTTTTATTTTCTCACTATCAGGATGCACCATTTCTTTATGGTTTAGGAATTGTTTACTTCAATTTTTCTGCCTACCAGTGGTAAGTATTGTTTTCCTTATATTGATGTCAAAATGATTGGAATAAAAAGAAATGGGACTGTTATCGTTTTCTACCAAATGCATAAAATTGTTGAATTTTCAGTTCAAAAGAAAAAAAGGAGTATTATTAACAAGGTAGTATTTACAAAATGTAGGAATTCTCAGTAGAGAAGCAGATTTTATCTCGGGTATCATCAGAACTTGAGGAAAAAAGCAAGCTGTACTTTTAAGTATTTTGCCTACTTTTATAGTATAGAATATCAATTGCACCCAATCCCTTAAAGAAAAATCTTACTTAGTCTTACTTGTGAAAGTTATGTGCTTCAGGTGTTAGGAAAAACCTGTGTTGGCTGATTTGTTTGAACCATTGTACAAATTTCATAGGTTTTCCCCACAGAAACAAGTAGAAAAATCATCCAATCAATCAACAGTTTAATCATTTTATTTAGACTTGTAACACCAAATAGTGCATACATTCTCATTTAAAGATGTGCTTGTAAATTAAAGGACAGACCACAGCACTGGGTTGAAACCTTGCTTATATATCAATTAGTTTCCTGGTTGTTTTAAATACGAGAGACTATAGCAACCAGTTAACGTCCCTGCCCATGGACATTGTGTGCAAAATAAGTTGGCACAAATGTTCAACCCCCAGCAAGGCAAGGGATCAAACATAGGGCCTCACACCTAGTAGTCAGAGATCAGCTTACCGACTGAGCCAAACATGTATACCATTCACTATCACACCAACAAAGCCTGGTTGTTTGAAATAGAAGATGATCTTGTTCTGTAAAATCTTAGATCCTCATTTAACAAAGTTGGTCTTGAGAGGGAAAAAGATGTTAGTTGCTTATGATGTATTTTATGCTCCCATCATGTGCCACTCCAATAAGTTGCTTGAAAGACAGCTAGGCAGAAAATATGCTGCTGTTCGATCGTTGTAGCCACCAGGCTTGATGTCATGCCATTTATGTTTGATTTTAAAACCTTCACTGTATTGATTTATTTTAATTCTATCTTGGTTGAAAGGGGAGGGGGTCGAGGGAATGCACAGCAATATTTTGTTATAAATGTTATGGTAGTCAAGCATGCATGGTTATCATAATTTGAGATATAGCTTAAACTTATACTAATCTTCAGGCTTTCTTGTAGATAAAACATGATAGAAAGATAACATCTATAAAAAGTTTTAGGCGTATCAAACTTGCTTGCTTGTTCAGTTCTTTGATAGAAACACTTGTGAAGAAGTGCGAGAAAAATGAGCCACACTCTTAGCACTTCTTTCATGAACCAAAAAATTCATGTGTGTTTTATCATTGAATAGAGCGCACAATTGTTGGTTTTATATTTCAATATTAGAGATGGTTAGAGTTCTCATTTTGTTATTTATTTACAAGTAATACAATCAAAGAGCTTTATAAATTATATCTATAGAAATCTTGTGGCTACTTTCTCAGAGGAAGAAGCCACTGCCATGATAATCATGATGATCTTTATTCATGAATGATGATGTAAGGGTATAACTTCAGAGCATTGCAAGTTTTAAGTACTCAATATTTTAAGTAGTACTGAATTAGCAGTTGAATTTTTTACAGTCTCTTACATTTAGTTTTATTCTGTTACATGTGTATCATAAACATTTTCTTGAATTTACCAACTGAAGGGTCTAGTGCAAAAACCACATGACTTTCTATAAAATGCTAAATTCTCCCAGGGTTATGAAGAGATAATAGGGATAATGTAAGGAGAGTTGACTACTTCATCAAAAGTCACTTACATCATTTTTGCACTAGACCCTTCAATTTATCTGCATACAATTTACAGTGGTTATATAGATACTGTAGGGAGTGCTTTGATCAGTCACTTTTGCATAAAAATATATACATATATCTCATTACAGCTTTAGATTTAAAACTCCCATGTTAAAAGAAACAAAATCTATGGCAACTTAAGACATGATAGAAGTGATAGCAATTCAGTTATTCACTGTTTCTCACAATCTTGAAACTGAATCACTGTGTCACTTTTTTGGCCCATTTATCACCTCTCCCAAAAGAACCCAATCAAAAGAGAAAAACGCTACCAGCAAACTTCTTTTTATGATCAATGGTGGTTTGAGTTTCTAGCCATGTTATGGTTTGCTTTACCCATGTTATTTCACCCCTAGGGCCATCAAGACATTCCAACAAGTGTTATATTTAGATCCAGGTTTTAGCTGTTCTAATGAAGTTCATCTCAGGCTAGGGATTATGTTCAAGGCTCACTGCAGCTATGAAGCAAGTGTAAAGGTACAATTTATTGAGAACATAGCTTTTTAAAAACAATAGAATATTTTGTTACGAGTGTGGCAGACATATGTGTCATAATTAGTGAAAATAATTTTTGCTATATACGTATGTACAGACACTTGCAAACCAAGGTGCATTTGGTAGAGTTTGCTATTAATAGCAGATAGTGCAAACATTGAACTGAGAGGTTGTACCAGCTTGAAAATTCTCCAAAATGTGACTAAGGTTGGCATTAGCCTTTGCAAATGTCATAGATGTGTATTTATCTGTTTTACAAATTCATTCAGTGATTTCTTGCAATGACATATATGTATCCTCTCTTGCTATACCTCTGATCTCTTGCTCTGTAAACCGACACTCTATCCACCTAACCATGAAGGATTTGATGTACATTTCACTTGTGTTGTTATTATAACTTGTTTAGTCCCAGGTTCCTTAATGTTTCCCTTTTTTGATACATTTCATTTTGAATCAAAAGCTGAGATTATATTAATCAAACAGTCAGAGTAATTTTTCTATAAAGTTACTATGTAATAAATTTTTAAGCTGATTGTTAGGTCAAGGGCACATTTAATAGTAGCTTATACAATATTTAACTTTATTTGAAATATTAGTTTTAATTGTTGTGTTCATTAATAGTTAAAGAAGATATGCTACATATATTTCATTTTCTTTGCTGTTATTGTGTTAAATACCATTGTCATCATAATGATAATAAAGATGATGATGATGATGATAGTTGCATTGTCGTTCTTTATGGTCATTAAACTTACTCTGTGAGCAGGCTGATTTTATCCAAATATGTTTTAAAGCTGTTTTCTGTCTGGTGTTTCAGCATTTTCATTTGGCATTGTTGGATTCCAATCCTTGTTCATTGTCAAAATTTGAGAGTAAGTATTCATTTTCTAGCTAACAAGTTACAAGCATCTGAATTTATAAGCAGTGGAATCTTTTTATGAATGAGAGTGTTTGACTGCTAATTACACTTTACTATAGTGTGACACTAAATAATTTTTCTCAGCTAGTAAATTAAGTCAAGTTCCATGTACATCGATTTAACGCTCTAAGACATGAAATTGGCTGGTTTACTTTGAGATAATAGTAATCAAAAGTTATGTTTATATACATGAAATATATTTTAAGTTCAATATGTAGCAGTGTGTAAAAATTAGTGATGTTGTGTAGATATTTCTGATTGAAGTCTAAAGTATTTCCTGTACTTTGAAACTTTTCAAAAAACCCTTACTTGTATTTGCAAGAGAATTTGTTATTCTTGCAGTTCGTTTTCATCTTGGGCACATATTTGAGATGCAGAACAAGTGTCAGCTTGCTGAAGAAGCATACAACTTGATCCTTGAAATGCCAAGTGTTCCAAACTCAGTTAAGGCAAATGCATACAAGCAGTTAGGTGCGTAGTTTGCAACAGAATAATTACCATTGAAAGTCGGTATTACAGTTGATGTGTGTAAATCACTTGGTGTTTAGACCAGCTATGCTTATTTGTGTGTTATTGGATTTTAATACTGCACTTGCATATGAATAGCTTGCTATGATTTGGTTAGAGTCAATTCAAAACCATATTCAAATAGTTTCTGTGAAAATATAATATGAATAAAATAGTTGCTGGTATCTACATTTGGGATTGCCTAGTTAAATTCAACTTGAGTTTGTAGGTGTTGTTTTGATCATAAATGAGATAGTTTTTGAAAGCTTATAATTTCTGCTCCACTATGCAACAGACAAATAAAACCCATTTGGTTTATTTTGGTGGAACAGGCTTGACTCATTGGATGTTACACAATCCTCGTAACAATATTTACAATACAACTTGTGAACACTGCCGGATATTAAAAACCAAAAACCCCATTGGAAAAATGGAAACGTATTCCTTGAACCAATGCAGTGCAATGTTCCTCCTAGGTCTAAAGGATTCCTAATTTTGCAACCCCAATCGATTACATCACTCTCCTATCATGATTTGGCAACACCTTAAATTGAACAAATTACAGCAGTATGAAAAACTATTTTACATTAAATTTTTTCTGAGTGTGTAGGTCAAGAGTCAGAGCCTAGATTGACTCAACATGTGCTCTATTCATCTTATATACTCAACTATGACACACAATACATTTCTATTTCGAACCCAGTCTCACTGCTGTACCATGCCACAGAAATATCAATTAATGTCTAATTTGTTCCAAAGGTCACTCAATCGCCAGAAATTACATTTATTCTCAGGTCTTTAGATGGTCAAGTCTATCACCACATGGACTCACCTGGGTTAAACCTTTTGACTGCATACACTGTTTGGGTTTGATTTTGTGTTGTTTATCATAGGATGGATGTACTACAACAAGGAGCACTTGGGTGATAGGGCAACAAGAATGCAGAAGGCTATTCAGTTATTACAAAAAGCTATTGAAACTGATGCCAACAGTGGCTCAGCATGGTATTTGATTGGCAGGTTAGGAAATGTTTTATCTACATTCATATGCTATTAAGTATTGTATTGAGCATGAATAATAATATTATCTGTTCAAAGTTTAGACCTCTTCTTGCATTTCGACTACTTTGAGTTAGATGTGGACTTTAACAGCATTTTTTAAATTTTTTTATTACTACTATTGTTACTGTTTTTCCTGCTATTATTGTTGTTATTATTCTTCTTCATCTTGTTATATTATGTGACTCCCTTAAAGTGTTACATATTACTATCATATGGAACCTTGGTCTGTTAGAAAGGTTTTTGAAATAGAAGAAAAATGTCGTTAACTTCTTTAAAATAACTCTTTTGGTTACCGAGATAATATTATTAAGGTTTTTCAAATGTGCAATGTACCAATGTTGTGGCGTCAAAGTCGGGAATCTAATGTGACAAATTACAAAACAATCATTATTTCTTGAAATCCCATATCAATAATTTTCCTGAAGCTTTGCACTATAACACAAACATAAACACATGTTATAGAGATAGCTGATGTTTCTTAATTTGTCCCATTGGATTCCTGACTTTGACATCACAACTTTGGTAATTTGCA
The DNA here is from genome assembly GCA_027575215.2 of Hydrozoanthus sils. Lineage (NCBI taxonomy): Eukaryota > Metazoa > Cnidaria > Anthozoa > Zoantharia > Hydrozoanthidae > Hydrozoanthus > Hydrozoanthus sils. The sequence goes on from JAOBRD020956181.1 coordinate 9,075, forward strand.
TATTTGAGAAACCTTAGTATCTTAGCAACCAAAAGAGTTATTTTAATGAAAAAAATGACATTTTTCTTCTTTTTTAAAACGTTTCTAATCGACCAAGGTTCCATGATAGTGATGTATACACTTTAATGTTGCTAATCAAGTGATTTTACATGTTTCCAAGGTGTTATGCTATGCAGGGAAAAGTTCATGATGCTTTCACTTCGTACAGACAAGCAATTGACAAGTCAGAGGCAAATGCTGATACTTGGTGCTCAATAGGGTCAGTAGCATGCTGGGTTCAGTGTCTTACAGGTTGTAGGAAAGCCTTGATCTTGGTTGTTCAAGAAAATTTGATCACATTATCATTTTTACACATTGTCAGAAGTAATGTTGAGAGATTTTTAAAAATGTTACTTAAGATTGAACCTTTATAACACAACTAAAAATATTACTTTTTAGTAGTAAACATTTTTTTTTTTTAAGAAAAGGATGCCGTTTTTGTGTCTACTGCTTCGAAGAGTTAAAGCCACTATGTCATGACATTGTAAGCTCACCTGTTAATCCATGAAGAGAGCCAATGACAAAGTCCTTTGGGAGGCATAAATGATACAAAAACCTCATTGGGTCAAAAAACAACCTTTTGTAGAATACAATAGTCCTGTTTTGCAATATTCTAAATATTAGTAGCAGTAGCCACATGCAATCATTGACTGCCTAATTTTGATCAAAATTTAATGACAAACATCTTAAACTGTTTAAAAGATTTATCAGAATTTATTACTGACGATGTTGTTGATGTGTTTATTAGTGTGTTGTACCAGCAACAGAACCAACCAATGGATGCTCTGCAGGCCTATGTTTGTGCCATACAGTTAGATTCATCGCATGTTGCTGCTTGGACAGATCTGGGCATACTGTATGAAGCATGCAATCAGCCAGGGTAAGAGGAAAAATATCAAATTCAGATAAAATCTTTTATCAGTCTGACACCAGAAATGCTACATTAAAGGTTTTTTAATTTTTTGGTGTCAGTATTTTTTAACAGATGTTTTACTTTGTTTCTCTAGTTTTTTTTACACTGAAGAAGGGCTATAAGGGCTATGTCCAAAATGTCTGTTTTAAAAAGCACTGACACCAAAAGATTATTAATAAAATTATTTAAATGTAGCAAGAAGAACCTTTTAATGTGTTTTGCTTCAATATGTTAAAGATGTGGAAAATATATTCTAGTCTAGATCTGGTAACAAACTTGCATCTTAAGATCAAGCTAAATAATTAACAAATGACATGGAAACCTTTTGGCTAGTTGAGACAAGTAGACAGTATCAACAATGTTAACTTGGCAGAAGAGAAAAACTTAAAGTGCCTTTGAAAAGCAATTTTTACCATATTCCTAAGTGTAGAGCATATAAAACAATACTGCAATAAGAATTTTGGACAAAAAACATTTTTTTCTGCAAGTAGAAATGATAAAATGTCAAATGCTTACCCCAGGCAAATCTACTGTTTGTGACATATACTCTCAAATTATATGGAAAATATAGCTGAGAGTGTGAAGAAGAGATTGAATGGAAAGTTATGAGTGACACTTTCCCTGATATTTTATTTTTTGATGACAAACTATTTCAAATGGTCTGGTTCCAACACAACTTCTAATACAACAAACAATAGATTTTTGCCCAGTCTGTTAGCTGTGTAAAAGCAAAACATCACACATTCTGTCTTCATAAAAGTGCAGCTTTTTTTTTGTGGCCATTTTGAGTTTGATTATGCAGCATACACATTAAGCCATATTGATCAGAAATTTAAAAACAATTGATTTATAGGCACATTAAGAAGATAATCAACACTCGTTCAAACAGTCATATTTTTAGATTTAAAGGGAATCTCTAAAGTCACATCAGTATTTGGTTAAAATGTTGTTTGTGCCCTACTGTGTTGGTAAAATGAGTAAAAATAGCCACATGGAAACTTGAAAACTAAAAAATGCAATTGAAAAGCAGAATTTTGACGTTTTTCTCAACTGGAGGTGTTGCTTTGCTTCGCTGATATATGTGACCTATGATGTACACATGAGAACTCAAGTGCACAAGTTTGAAAACCATGAGTGCAAGCTCAATCCGTTTTCACCATGTTTGAGCAACCACTGGTCTGATGAACCATGATTGAAAATTGTTAAAAGTGTTTTGCAAGCAAATATTGCAGAGCTGAATTCTCATGTCTACGTCACTTCTGGTAATTGAACTTTCAAATGAGAACGTTGACTTTTTATTGTTGTTGTGGCAAGTTGAATATCAAAAATACAGACTTCTAAAAAGGTCATTTTTATGGTACAAATAACATTTTCCAGGGAAAACTAGGATCACTTTAGAGATTCCCTTTAACCATTTATAAGAAATACTTGTCAATGAATGTCTGTTGTTGACAAACAGCTACACATTGAAATTATTTTTACTGCCTTTAGTTAAAGTGTATATATCGGAATCTTGGAATTTATAGTGTTAGAAAGTTTTTCCAAAAAGATGAAAAAATGTTGTTGATTTCATTCAAATAGCTCTTTCAGTTGCTGAGATATTAAGATTTTTCAAATAAAATTATAAAATAATTTTGATAATATGCGTGCTCTGATTGGTCGTTTAAGTGTGTTTCATTAGCCTGTGCAAACGTGGTTTTGATGTCACAAAACTTTCAAACAAAAATTCAAGTTCTGTTTTTTTGCACAAAAACAAAACTTCAGACGTGACAAATTGCTGAATGTTTAAACTGTTCTTATTTTTGTTCTAGCTAGGATTATAATGAAAAGTTTCTTCACCAAAAAACACCAAAGAAGAAAAAGTAATGTTTGTTTTGCAAACTGCATGAGTACGACTCGATGAATGAGCTTGAGCTACATCTGAACCGCCGTTTACATTTCAAATTTTGATCATAACATTTACCAAAATAAATCAAAACAGAAAAACACATATATTACTATATATTACAAGTTTCTAACATTTAAGTGACCGATTTGTTGAACACTTGAGAGATTTTAAAACTAATGATCAGTCACTCTCCAAACCAGTCGCGAGACATTTCAATTTACCAGGACATTCCTTTCACAACATGCAAATTACCGGCATCTC
>JAOBRD020956291.1:0-12174 GCA_027575215.2 Hydrozoanthus sils
TACAAGATCCAACAGCATCTGACTTGTACATGTAATTCTAAAGCAGTTATATACCTAGCCTTTTGTACCAAGTGTAAATTACAATATGTAGGATCTACCGACAACGAAGTCAAACTCAGACTCCATAATCACAAATCTCACATAAAAAAAAAACAAATGTACTTGTCAAGTTGGTATTCATTTTAATGAAACCACCCACATTAATTCAGACTTTAAGTTTATCCGCCCGAGCGGATAGTAATTTAGAAAGTAAACTAATTAGAAGAGATGCATACTGGACTAGCCAATTATTTACTCTGGTCCCGCACGGGCTTAATAAGCGGTGCGAATATAAGTCCAAGAATAGAATCCAATACAATTAGCTTTTTTGCACACCATTTCGCTCTATCAACCCCTTAGAGATTGTTATTTAAACTTCAATTATCATTGTTACATTTAGAAGCATTTAAGCATAACCGTCAATACCTATATATTTTAAGTTTTACCGGCTTAAAAAGCGGAGCGAATACATGTAAGTCTAAGAAAAGAGTTCAGTATAATTAGCTTTCTAGCATACCACTCCATTCAGCTCTTTAGAAATTGTTAGTTAAATTTCACTAACTATTGTCACAATTAGAAGTATTAGGAATGAGTATCCATGTATTTCTAAGTTTTAGCTGAAGAAGGCTGAATGGCCGAAACGTTACAGTAAAGATTTTTATACAGTCACTGGTTGTCTTGCTTCGTCCTTTATTTTACTAATTTTATATATATATGCAAATAACAAGAAATTGTTCTTCTCAAAACGCTACAAGTTCGCTGAGTGGAAGTCCAAGAAAAGCCTTGCCGGCACTAGGGGAATCTGTATGACAACCATTTAGTCTCAACTGCGAGAGCAAAGTAATTTGATTGATTTAAGTCAAACGTCCGCTGATCTTTGAGCCTGTTTGGGCTCAATCAAGGGCAGCGGCTTTGCTTCAAGGTTCGTGAGAGATTTTTCGCCGCTATATTTCTATGCTTGTTTGATTTTTTTTTGACTGATCAAACACATAGTAATTCGGTTCCAGTTATAGCCTAGAAAGGAAAAAACTTGAAACAAAGAAGTATTTCCAAGGGAATATATATTAGCCATTTTCTTGAAAGCAATAAACAAAGATAACATGATGTTGTAATCAATTATATCCATTGTAAGATTGTTGGTAAGAAAGTTTGACATCACATATACCGCCACGGCACAGATTGAGAATTTTTTCTGCATACTTGGGGATTTTAAATCAAGATCGAGGGCTAAACTAGACCTTATCAAGATAAAGTATCTGTTCTATCCTTGCATTTAGGCCTAGGTACAAAACTAGAGTTAACTTTTGGTAAATTGCAATTAAGTAACATCATATTAGTTAAGTCATTTTTGGAACACTCCTGAGTCAAAGGAGAAAGGCTTGCATGGGGAGGACGCAATAAAACCAGTTCACTCGAGTCCAAAAACTGCAGTATAACTACAATGTAGTTTACCCCTACGTTTGCAATAAGCTTACATAACTCTTTGACTAAATCAACATCAATATTTTATGGATGTTGTTTATTATTGACAAAAAAGATTTGAATTACTAACCACAAAGCAACGGGCTAATTCAAATAATGACTATAACTAAAAAACCCCAAGCCAGTAAAGCAAAAAAAAGCGACAGACATGGTAAGTAGGTGATGTATTACTGGCGGTTGACAGTAATTCATCTAGTGATAAAACTGAAACTGTTTTTAAATGCTAAGCAGACAAAGCAGTTTGTATTAGACCTTAATCATAATGACGTCACAATATCGTTTTCTTGCACTAAAACGAGGCTTGGTGGTGATACTTAGTTGCTACGTGCAGCATGACGAACATTCCAGTCAATAAATATGGTAGAACAGACATTACGAATTACTGAACAGTAAAAGTTAAAATAGTTCCAAAACTCCCGCGATTTCACATAGTATAGCATTTCACCAACAAGCCTCACTTTGATGCACTTGTGACGTCATCATGAATAAGGTCTATTAACTGTGAAGTTACTCATCTAGTACTATAGTATAAACAAAACTGTTTGAATATCTTCTAGACCTTTTTTTCAGTTATCACGTTTTGTCCGAAACCCTCAGACTTCATCATTTTGAATGTGCCCAGTCATTCGACACGTGAGACTTATCACAAGAGAGACGACTCGGTTGCCAGGCAACCTGTCCCACGTAAGCGAAAGCTCGAAAATAGAGGACAATGAGATCATGACCTCCTAAGATGTGAGCACGATGTTCACTATAGTATTCCCCCAGACGAAGCGTTTGTTGTGTAAAGGATTTTTTGTCAAAAGATGAGACCCTCAAAAGGAGTTGTCGGTAGATAAAATTATCAATCTAGTCAGCATTTGTCTCAAAACCATTTATTTCACCTTTGGAGGCAAGTTCTTTGTACAAAAGCACAGCTGTGCTACAGGCTCTCCTGTTTCCTTCCATTATCTCCTGATGGCGTTGCAAGACAAGTTGCACAAAAAATTACCTCGTGTAAGAACTATAGGCGGGTTTCACTGTTTAAGTAGTAAAAGCTTAAACCCGACTTCCACATTCAAAAAAAATAAGTAGAAAATCGATAGAGTGTAGCGCAGTTTCAGTGATTATTCAACGTTTTATCTTGATACATTGCAGGCAAACATTTTTGGAGAAATGAGCCTTTTTGAACTCCAAAATTTTCAGTAATTGTATGGAGTTGAGGCAACTTTTACTACCCAGCCATACAATCTTTGTAGTTTAACAATTTTGGAAGCCTTGTTTCCCTCAAAGCATTCTGTGCCCGACGAGCTAACACCCTCATTGATTATTCACATTTCGAATCTTCTACTGAAATGTTCTCAAACTCTATCGAATTTTGGACTCATTTTTGTCTGAGTTTTGAATTTTGATTTACGTTAATGAGGCAAATGTAAAGAAGGACGTCATACCAAAATCCGCCTCAGCGTTGTAGCGTTGATCCTGAGGTCACAGCCAGCATAAAATAACAACATGGAACTATTGCTTGTTCTCCTAAAATCTGCTCAGTTTGTGAGCTACAATGAAATAGTGGCTCGGTGTGTTTTGAAAGTGGTTCTTTTGATGGCTAACATATAGATTTATTTCAAAAGTAAGAGGGTCTTTTCAAAGTTACAACATTTCTAACATTTCTTGGCAGGTTCCCCTCCTTTGGTTCATGGGCGTGAAAATATGTCGCGTCGAAAAGGTGCAATATCAATGTAGTCTTATAAACACAGTGTTTGTAAGTAATATAACAGAACCAAACAAACACACGTACGACAGTAAGTTGTGAGCTCTTGCTTCAATGTTTACAGATTTAAATAATTTATTCTAAATTCCTATACAAAGCCTAAACTAACTACTTTTATTGTCTAGGTGTGAGTGTTTTATTGTAAAATACTCCACTCGCAGACTTTATACGAAACTACATCCGGGATACGAAAGACATATTTTCCATATCCTCACTAGTGACGTTATTGTGACGTCATTTCCTTGTTTTTCCTGCTCATTTCGGTGCAAACAAACACCAATATGCATGTATACAATAAAAAGAAAACTTCATGATTCAATCTCGCGTTTCCGCTTGCAGATAATTTTCATATGTTCGACCATCCGTGTAATATCCTCTTCCTCTATGCATGTAGTAAAATCAACTAAAGCTTAGTCTGAGCCTCGATCCTGTGTTTTGGTTTGCCGACCCTGAAGCCCGAGGAACCAGCTTGAAAGGATCAACAAATCATTCTAGACTACCTAAAATAACTTCAGGCCAAGGTTGGTCAAGTTTTGTTGTAAATCAAACTTTTCAATTGTAACCTCGCTTATGATTCCATGCCCATTCTTTTGATATAGAGTGCATAATTAAGGCTCGGAAGTTTCAACGAAAGTTTCCAAAAACTACGAAAATGCGTTTGCAACGGTTTTAAACCATTTTCCAAACCCTTCTGCACACTTAGGAAGATTTTCCAAAAATTTTTAAAAACTCATTAAGTTGCCTTAAAAACTTTATGTGCCATTTTCAAAATTTTCCAAAGTTTTCCGAACACTTACGAAAGACTTTCAAAAATTTTCAAAAATAATAAAAAGTCTTATATGGAAAAATTTTTTAACCGTTTCCAAAGATTTACGAATGTTTCAGAGATCGCAAAAATTTGCATACATGGTCGAAAACGCAGGGGATGCCGCGGAAAATGAAGAATTTTGCCCTTTGTGCCATAAACATGTAAACACGAACCGCTCCTCGTAAGATTTAGGATTAACTTCACCTGTGTTTTAATTTTTTTTCAAACTGCTCTGGTCGTTTGAAAAAATTGAAACACTGAAATTCGTCTTAAATTTGACTCGAAACATGCTGTTATCCACACAAATAACTCAATTTTAAGAACGCAATAACTTGTCCCTGGGCTGCCTGTGTTTTGATCAAAATATTTTTGCTCAATAGTACTAAAGTATGGATGGAATTGCCTGTATTTTTGGGGCGCAAATAGGGCGCGCGCATAATTTATCTCATTTTTGGACATTAATTCCATATCATTTATTAATAAAATGCAGCGGAAACAATTATCTCCTTTGTGCTCCAAACTCATGAAAAAGGTACGGAGTTTGCATATAAATTATCTTTTTTATGAAAATTATCCCAACAGTAAGGTTTTCTGCAAAGGCGCATTATCATTATTTATACAAAGCAGCAACGGTTTTTGGTTCGTCGTGATTGGTTAGTGCATGAAGGTGTTATTTTAAACCATGACTTCGTGTTTCTATTTTTATCTCGGATAAGACGCTATAAAGCTTCCGGTGCTGTAATTTTCAAGTGTATGGCAAGAGCTTAGAACTTATGCAAACTCAGACAAATAAAGAAACAATAGATATTGTAGCTATCGGCGAGATTTCGCCATATTTGGTGAGTCTGCAACGGTTGAGTGAATTTTTGAACCTTTAATTTAAGCGCTGGAAAGAAAATTATTCCAGCATCTTGTGAAATAGCTGACATTAAAGGATCCAATGTTTCTACGAATAAAATTTTTTGTTATCCATTTAAGTCATATAGCTAGGCTACATATCTAATCTTCATAGCTAGGATATTTACATAGGCTAAATAGCTTATGGATAAGAAAAATGGATAAGACACATTGACCATGTAGGAGGCTTTGCTTGTAAAAAAGAAACATAAAATGGAATACAAAGGAGATTTCCAAAATTAATTCCTCTACTTTTTGTTCATTCATGAGTCAGGAGCAAAAAGGAGATAATTAATTCCTCCGCAATTTAATAATGAGTTCGGAACACACAGGTCCCACTTGCGCCACCAAAATACGGGTAATTTCATTCCAATTATACTACTCTCAGTTTACGTATTGAATGTGCGAAAATTAACTTTATGCTTCACAACTTCTAGGTTAAGAACATCGGTTTTCAGGACAGATATCTTAAATTGAAAATGTGTTAGATTAAAAACGGTCAAACATTTCTTAAACACTAAGCGCCAAAAGATTTTTTTTTCGGTTCATGTTTTGTAAAATGTTTCGTAGAACCTGTCACGTGTCACTGCTCTCGCGCGGACGAAAATATTTCCTACGTGTTTTGTGGTTGGATGCAACCTCGTACCCAGGCTCACTTCACAAGAGTGAAATGAACCTGGGTACGAGGTTGGGCTGGATGGGTTGCAATTTGGAGTATTCATTGCTGAAAGAGTTGCTAGACACGAGGTTTTAAATTTCCGCATAATTGTGTAGTTCCGATCTTCAGTCCGTATCGAGCGACCCATGCATGTCAATGAGAAAAGATAATAAACAGTACACAAGAAAAAAAAGCGGCCTGTATACAGCCCGGCGTATAGAGTTTTTCCTCTAAAAGAAAAAAAAAGTATATACACGCTTATTCGGAACTAGTACTCAATAGCTCGGCAGTATAACCAGTTAATCTTCCATAACTCGTTTTGGTTAAGTTACAGCGAATAATCCTAAATTGATTCCATTGGCATTGGTCATAGATGAAAGTTCAATATTTGAACTGGTATACGTAAAATTCAGGCCAAAACCCAAGTGACAGGACTTCTTTTATCTATAAGTTTGACGTTGTATGAGGTAGGTTTGAAAATGTTATCACGGAGTTGAAACATAGGAAGCTATTACACCTTCAATCCCCTCATGAATCTTTCTAGAATGTTCAGGGATTTGGAATTTTAACTTTTCTCGCGGAATAAAGAGGAAATTCGTAGCATTTAACTCTCAATACACATACTCTTTACTATAAAAATACGTATGCTAGCAAGATTCGGCAGTAGGCTATAAAACTATAAATGAAATGGAACAAGTAATTAACAATTTTGTTGATAACACGAAATAGTAAGAATGGTACTTAATTGACTTGCAGTCCTCAGGCTAGAATAAAGACCACGACAACGAGTCGAAACCCTGCACTTTTCGAACATATCGTGGGTTCTTCGTTATCGTTGTAAACCCCTCGCTGCAAGACGAGAGACTAAACCGACGGTTTAGTGTTTATTTAAGAAATGCCGTCAATTGCTCTGCCACCGGGATATCGAACTAGGGGCCTGAACGTTGTTTCAATGCTAAGCTAGCAAACACAAACAGTTTAACGGTTTTCATACCTTCCTTTGCAGGCGCACGCACTTGCTGGTCAATATTTTCATTCGGAGGAAGTTGTGTTTCCGCTGAAGGAGCTGCATAGATATTTCTCTCCGACACATTGTAATCATGGTAGAAATGGGGGTTTTCGATCACGACCTCGTTTTTTGAGTAGTTAACTGTAGGATCTGTATAGGTAATTTTCCTCGGTACATCATAAATTTTTGAAAGTTTCTCTCTTTCCCTTGTTAAAGGATATCGAGAGGGCAATAAAGGTTCTGGCTGATTGGCAAAGATAGTTTTCTTTGGCACATCGTAATGACCGTAATGGCGTAACTGGAATATTTCTGAACGGTTCTCTCGTTTCCATGATTGCGGCCGCGATGCCATTGTAGCAAAGTCGTACCTCTTCACATCTAGCAAAAGAAAAGCAATTGTTTCTTCGATCTTCGATTAGCTTTTCGCTGTGTTTCACTAAACAGCTCTCTAAATCTGCCCATGAATTTCAAAGAAAACTCAGACTCGTGTTCAGGCCTTTATCAAGAACACGGTCAGATCGACTTAAGCCCAACAGGCTGTGTATATAGAGGTTTAACATTTCAGTTGACCAACGACTCAAAAGAAAATTATCCCTAATATTGTTCTTCGATTCTTTCACATTTGTGCTGGTTGTTTTCTGTGTTTCGTTATGACGTTTTAGTTCTCGAAAAAGGGAAGAAACTGGTGTGCAGTTTTACATTCGTAGAAAAAAATATATTATAGTTACAAATCGTTCTTTACTAATTTGACGCACGACAAATGTTTAATAGACCCCCCTACCGTTATCTCTGACTTTGGGATTGCCTGCAAGTTTATCAAGTAGTCTTTTTACTAAGAAAGAGAAACAAGCTCATAATGAACAAACATGAGTTAGACGCCGCAGATAAAGGTTAACTTGATGAGTAAGCCTGAATACTCGATACGACCAGACAGACGATTTCTGAGTTTCTGCAACGCTACGGGGAATTCCCTTTCTTAGAAATGAAACATGTCATGATCCAGATATGTCAGTTGATATCGCTGCAACAGCTAAAAAATGGACTAGGCTCCTCAAAGTGTATTTGATAACGCTGGGTTAATGCATGCCAGTAGCCTTATCAAAATGCGTTCACAATCTTGATGTCTGGCTCCGGACTTCATAACTAAAACTGGAATCGATCTACACAAAAGGCATTTCCGTTTGAGATTAAAAGGTGTAAAAACAAATTTGGGGAGCCGGACGACCTAACAAATACAAGTAAACCGCTGGTTGTTACTACTTGATTAGATTATAAGCCATTTTTCAAAAAAGGAGAAGGTTTTCTGTTTCGGAATCAAACCCATATAATTTTATAGCAGGGCATGAAATGTGGTGAAAATTTTATTGTAGCTGCCCCTGCGCTTAAGTCCCCTCAACTTTTAATCTAGCAAGAGAATGTAGTTTTCAGTAAGTAGCTCTTAATATTCCACAGCTAAAATCTCGATCCGCTGTTTTGTACAAACTTTCAGAACTAAACAGCTAGAAATAAGCGGAAAATCTCGATTGATGAGCTACGACAATCCTAAAAAGGTAAGTTTATCCTGACTCATAATCACAAATTTTCTTCAAAAAGGATGGGAGAAACTCACAAGTTGGAGAAAAGCATCACATTTTTTCGAGGCACTCAGCTGAGGCAGTTAATGCTTATTTTGACGTTGGGCAAGACTTGCGAGAAATGAAAATACGCAAAGAAATTACTGTTGAAAAGAAAATTAAAACGAAAATATGAGTTTCTGCTTTTGAAAAAACCCAGCTAATCCGCAGATTAGTTGAAAATTACTTCCGTTTCTGAAACGGAAACGCGAATTGTGTAGTGCGTGGGCTGATCAGCTCTCGCTCTGATTGACTGATGTTTAACGGCCACCATTCTTTGAACTTCCATCGTCTCGTCGCGAGCACCAATCATCCAGAGTTTGGCGAGGTGAGTTGTTTATGACCGATTTTCTCCGTGGATATTTGAGGTACGGCTCTAAAATTATGAAAATGATTAATGTATCATGTGTCTGGTTGCTACACGCTAGAGTAATATTCTGTGCATGCTCTTGCGCCACACACTAGCGTGATATTCTGCGCATGCACTGTCGCCACACACTAGAGTAACATTCTGCGCATGCGCTGGCGCCTTGACGCTAGAGTAATATACTGTACATGCACTGGCGCCACACACTAGTGTAATATTCTGCGCATGCGTTTCCGCCACATGCTAGAGTATAACTCTGTCCATGTATTGGCGCCACATACTAGAGTAATATTCTGGGCATGCGTTTGCGCCACACGCTAGAGTAATATTTTGTGCGTTCGTGTGCGCCACACACTAGGGTAATATTCTGCGCATGCGTTTGCGCCTCACACTAGAGTAATATTCTGTGCATGCGCCGGCGCTACACGCTCGAGTAATATTTTGTGCACGTGCTGGCGCCACACGTTAGAGTAATATTCTGTGCATGCGCTGGCGCCACACACTAGCGTAATATTCTGCGCATGCACTGTCGCCACACACTAGAGTAACATTCTGTGCATGCGTTTGCGCTACACGCTCGAGTATTATTTTGTGCACACGCTGGCGCAACACGTTAGAGTAATATTCTGTGCATGCGCTGGCGCCACACACTAGAGTAATATTCTGCGCATGCGTTTGCGCCACACGCTCGAATAATATTTTGTGCACACGCTGGCGCAACACGTTAGAGTAATATTCTGTGCATGCGCTGGCGCCACACACTAGAGTAATATTCTGCGCATGCGTTTGCGCCACACGCTCGAATAATATTTTGTGCATGCGCCGGCGCTACACGCTAGAGTGATATTCTGTGCATGCGCTGGCGCCACACACTAGTATAATATTCTGCGCATGCATTTGCGCCACACGCTCGAGTAATATTTTGTGCATGCGCCGGCGCTACACGCTAGAGTAATATTTTGTGCATGCACTGGCGCCACAAACTAGATTAATATTCTGTGCGTGCGTTTGCGCCACACACTAGAATAATATTTTGCGCATGCATTTGCGCCACACACAAGAGTAATCTTCTGTGGATGCATTTCTGCCAAATATGGCAATAATCTAGATATTATCTTGACGACAGTAAAAAGACACTATACTTTAGTTTATTCTTATCTAAACTACACTTTAGTTTATCGTTATCTATCTTTTTGTAGCATTGAATGGACCTCTACTAATTTAAACTATATTTACCTTTTTGGAAACGATTTATGCGAGCTATAACTAAATCGATTTAGCTCATTCAGCTCCGCTATACCTACCTCAATGATTTCTTCAAACAATTTTTATTCCCTCATGCCGCCCCCCCCCCATTTGCAACATTTTGGTGTCAACAGTTTTGCAGGTTTGACATTTCTTTGCTTTTGTTACTATGGGAAACAATAAGAGATCACATAAATTTGTTGAAAGACAATTGAATACATATATCATAATTACAAGTGCAAAATTTTTACATCGATTTTACATCGATTAGATGAATATCATTGAAAAACACCGATTTTACACTTGGTAATGGTGTTTCTGTGCTATGGTTGCCATAGAAACCAATTAAGTGCCACGTGACTACGCTTAATTGGAAGTACACGTGGCACTTAGAATACATACCAAGTTTTAAGGCAATTGGTTGCAAACTTTTGAGGTTAGACAGGGGGGTAGAGGGGCGATTGACCCCTCCCGGCCCCCGTCATGTCTTCGTGTAACTAACTTTTTTTTCTTCATGCGTTCTAGGGTTAAATCTTTTTTGCTTACAAAATGAATCACTATGACTTGCATGACCGGTTTACAAATTTGTTAAAATTACGTTATAATTTCTATAGGAGGAGTTCCGTTCGATAAAAGCCTATTGGTTTCCTGGGAACTCCTCGCCTGCACTAGTTAATATTAGGTATATATCTATATGTATGTATAGAAAAAGGCAAATAAAGAAAGAAAGACACAGGTTATTAGTTTGTTTTTATTACCAAGGTCAAGCACAATGTTAAACCCGATTTTCTCTTTTGCTATTGAAGTTAAATTGTTATATACTGAACTTCAGTTTTTTTTCTAGTTAAAATGTTTTTGATAGGTATAACTTGTAATGGGTTAGTACGGTACTGTTGAATATTTGAGCATTAATTTTAAACTTTTATAGGCAATTTCAAGCGTGCAGGTTATTTAAGGCATAAAACACGGGTCCCGTCGATAGCAGGTCTGCCTGATGATGCACTAAGAGACGATCTTTTAGGACATGTTGCAGAGAACCATGTTATGGTGAACATTGACTTAAGCCTCGTTCCAGAAGGACAACTTGTTTAGTCTGTTGATGATGCGGATGAGGTCCCTGTTGCTAAGAGGATGAGCTTGAGGTCGTTCCTGCTAAGAGGATGAGGTTGAGGTCCTTCCTGCTAAGAGGATGAGTTTGAGGTCCTTCCTGCTAAGATGATGAGCTTGAGTTCCTTCCTGCTCAAAAGGATGAGCTTGAGGTCCCTCTTGCTCAAGAGGAAGAGCTTGAGGTCCCTCCTGTTCAAGAGGATGAGTTTGAAGTCCCTCCTGCTCAAGAGGATGAGGTTGAAGTCTCTCCTGTTCAAGAGGATGAGGCTGAGATCCCTCCTGCTCAAGAGGATGAGGTTGAGTTCCCTCCTGCTCAAGAGGTGAGGTTGAGTTCCCTCCTGCTCAAGAGGATGAGTTTGAAGTCCCTCCTGCTCAAGAGGATGAGGTTGAAGTCCCTCCTGTTCAAGAGGATGAGGCTGAGATCCCTCCTGCTCAAGAGGATGAGTTTGAAGTCCCTCCTGCTCAAGAGGATGAGGTTGAAGTCCCTCCTGTTCAAGAGGATGAGGCTGAGATCCCTCCTGTTCAAGAGGATGAGTTTGAGTTCCCTCCTGCTCAAGAGGATGAGGCTGAAGTCCCTCCTGCTAAGAGGATGAGTTTGAAGTCCCTCCTGCTAAGAGGATGAGGTTGAAGTCCCTCCTGCTAAGAGGATAAGTTTGAGGTCCTTCCTGCTAAGAGGATGAGCTTGAGGTCCCTCCTGTTCAAGAGGATGAGGTTGAGGTCCTTCCTGCTAAGAGGATGAGTTTGAAGTCCCTCCTGCTAAGAGGATGAGGTTGAAGTCCCTCCTGCTAAGAGGATGAGTTTGAGGTCCTTCCTGCTAAGAGGATGAGCTTGAGGTCCCTCCTGTTCAAGAGGATGAGGTTCAAGTCCCTCCTGCTAAGAGGATGAGTTTGAAGTCCCTCCTGCTAAGAGGATGAGGTTGAAGTCCTTCCTGCTAAGAGGATGAGTTTGAGGTCCTTCCTGCTAAGAGGAAGAGCTTGAGGTCCCTCCTGTTCAAGAGGATGAGGTTGAGGTCCTTCCTGCTAAGAGGATGAGTTTGAAGTCCTTCCTGCTCAAGAGGATGAGGTTGAAGTCCCTCCTGCTCAAGAGGATGAGGTTGAAGTCCCTCCTGCTCAAGAGGTGAGCTTGAGGTCCCTCTTGTTCAAGAGGATGAGGTTAAGTTGCCCCACGTGTACCTTCCCAACATTAGCTACTTACAACTT
>JAOBRD020956398.1:0-12174 GCA_027575215.2 Hydrozoanthus sils
CCCATACCATTAGATATTATGGGTACCAGCCAAAACCGATCTCGGCACAATTTACAGAGCTTTCTTTTTCTCCTTCGTTGATTTCCAAACTTCCCGAATTTGCACAATGCCTCTGCTGTCTTTCCCCGCACAGCAACTACCGGCATCGCGACCGCATCTAATCCCCAGTCGCGACGCTTGACACAAGCACATAGGCAATATTCGCTATGCTTTCAACACAAAAAGGCTTCAGTACAGTCAGAGTCCTAAAAGAATAGACACCGCTGTTTCTTCTTAAAAATAGTTCAATAATAGAGCGCGATCGATTAAAAGTTCTGGAAAGGAAGACTCCGAATTCAAGATGGCGGACGCTCGAGATGAGCAAATGAAACGTACTGTGACCTAGTCCCCGATGGAACTGGCTGAAACTCGGCAACAGGCTTCCAAGAGGGGGCTAGAATCAATTTGTGCATAAATTACATGAATCAGGGTACTTTTTTCCTTATTTTTTGCACTAAAACAACAAAGTAGCCAATCAGAACGCTTGATTTTAATTAGATAATCTAATTTATAAAACAATAGAGAATGTTTATTTGTCCGTTTGCTACCCTAGTTCTTACGCGGAGCGTTACTTAATTGATTTATAGCGAAATTTGAAAAAACAGAGGAGTTACAATATTGGCATGTGCTGATAAGATTAGTACTGTAAGAGCAGCTTAATTGGTTTATTCTAAAAATGTTGAAAGAAAAGAAATTGTTATAACTGGACCTGAGAGGGTGCCAAAAAAACACACGTTTTGTTTACCACTGTAAAGTGTTAAAAATTTTATTGTAACTCTTATTACGTCTGTTATAAAACTTTCACAATTTCTTATAACAGAACTAAATAGAGAAGAGGAGAATAAAAATGCGGGGTAAACACGAGCAATAATTACTCTAACAATAATAAAAAGAATACTGGTACATTATTTATGTTAAAAACCTAAAACTTTTGATCTTTAATTGTATAGAGCTTTTTGGTTCCGTGTAATTAGAAGAATTGGAGGGCCTTAAAATCAAAGCAACTTCGACTGAAAACGTATGGCAAAAAAAGTCTGCTGACTCAGCATTTTTCTTAAAAACCGGTTTATTCCTGTTAAAAGAGATGTCAGCGATAATTACTAAGGGCCTATAGGTCTACAAACCTGGGAAATTTCAGGCTTTAATCAAAAAACGCATAATTCGGGATTAAAATTTCCCTTGACATCTAGACTAATGAGACGTTTATATTCTTGTCTTAAGCTTTTAAAAGTTACCATTGACCAATCGGGAAATGCAAAGCGAGATGTCGTTTGTGGAGTGTCTTACATTCCCCTAGTTGCGCTGTCTGATGAAGAGAGAGCAATGCCACTCCTAATTTTTCCTGAAAAAGATATAGAAGGTAAGGTTTTACATTGTTTTTTGCGGTCCGAACTCATCAAAAGTTGTGCGTTCCGGTTGCTTCAAGATGGTACAATAATTTGCCTCACCCTAGACGATTTTTGGCTTTGTTCTCAACAACGAAACATTTTTAAAATATGAGTTTTTGTTCAGTTAAATCTGTTAACTCTTCCAGTTGATTTGTTAGAAAAATTCCAAGGACAGCAAAATCGAACGAGACCGTAGGCAGAGTCCTGCTTAGCTGCCAGAGGATTTTTTAATCCAATTATTTCAAAGTTAGGCAAGCACACAGTCTTAATATCGGTCAAATATGTACGATACACGAAACAAGTACTTCATGTTGCATATTACAACCTTACAATCTTTAAGCTGTTGGAGGATGCCTTCTTCCTTTAGTTTTAACCAGAGAAGTCAAGCGTTTACGGATTGAACTCCAGCAAGAAAGTAAACAGAGGAAAGCTCTCGAGGAATTGCAGCATGATATTCTTGATGGCTCACAGGATCTTGCACAAGAGAAAGAAGGTTAGAAAATCATATTTGGAACCTCATAGCCTGAATAGTTTAGCCAAAAATTATGAGGAACACCAGAACTGCCATAAGTGATGAACATGCAAGACAATAAGACCCCGTGTATATATATATATATACTAACCGATAAGCTATTTGTTTTTTGTTGTCTTTGCATTGCACTTCGCACATCCGAAGTACGGAAACAATGGGTTTTCCCTCCTTATTGTTTGTTGTGCATTTTTATTACTTTTCATTCATAAACCCGTGTATTCACATTTTCTTGGCAATTGCCTGAGGATCGCGTTCGACGCGTGAAACTTCGATTAGCGTAAGTGAAGCTAGGTTTTTTTTTCATTTTTTCAACTTTCCATTATATATATATATATATACATACACTCCTTTGCAAAAACATTGCTTCTAAGAAATACATATATCCTTTGTGTTCTTGTCAGAGTTGCAAGAGGAATTAAAAGAGTTGCGATCGGATCTTTCCAATGAGAAGGAACTGCGGGAAGCTGCTGAAGAGGAATTAAAAGAGTTGCGATCGGATCTTTCCAATGAGAAGGAACTGCGGGAAGCTGCCGAACGAACACAAGAGGATCTCAAATCGGACCATGCTGATGAAAGAGAATTGTGGGAAGCGCAGTTACAAGAACGATTACGAATTGAAAGAGACAATACACAAAGTGTTGTGCGTGAGAAAGAAGGTTGGCTAAATTTCCCACCAATTAAGAAAGCTTTAGCCTGCGTAGCTATTTTTTCAAAGCCCTGCTCGGTATGAGTTCGGTATCATTCTCTGGTGTAATTAAGACCGTCAGGGTGTTTTCTTCAAACACGGGCAAAATGGTCGAAGGAAAAAAATATGTTTTAAAATATTGCTAGATATAAATTTCGTCAGATTTTTCTTGGTTGAAATGATTGTGAATTTAGCTTGAATAAGTTGTGATCAAACGTGTTTTGTTAAATATTTTCTTCGATAATTTTGCGTCAGAGAAAGGATTCGAAGGTTACCAAATAGTTTCTAAAATTTGTTAGATTTGCACAACTACTCTGCCTCAACAGATGCTTTTGTGTTACTACAGAAGAGATCAGACGCCTTCAAACTCAACTGGCAGCAGCTCAAAATGGAAGGCGCGGACAAGAGGGTAAAGAGAAGCAAAATTGGGAGCTTACTAGGTATATTGGAGAACATTTACCGCAGAAACTCTATTAAGCCCCCCTAACTATCAAACCCTCCTTTTAGGTTAAGAAACGAGTTTTCAATCTCTCCCTCCACCAAGAACAAAGACAATAAGCAAATTCAGGGTGTGTCATAGAGCTATTATGGTATATCTTAAGTGTATATATCAGTTGTGGGGTTTTGTATGTATAAAATGCCCCTATCTTTCTATTGCTTATGCAAAAGAAAATCTGATTACGATTTTTCGTCATGGGTTAATTTGCGTTTAAAGTTCTGAAAAATCACTTTTGGCTTCACTTTTACCGCGCGAAGGAAGGCTTGTAACTACTCTATTGATTTCTGGTCCGTGACGTTGAAAGCAGAGTTTAGTGGATCAGTAACGAAAGAGAATTTTTATTATGAAGAAAACGATTCATCTATCTCAGAGGAGGAGTTAGATTTTGATACTCATATTTTACATAAAAATGGAACAGCTAACACACAACACAAACTCTGACTACTTAAGTATGCTTTCTACGTCACATCACGAAGTAGTTACCAGCCTTCGAATTTTTCTTTTTTTGCTACCACCAATAGAAGGATATAGGCACTTTGTCGAATTCGTTGCCGAAGATTTGTGCAAAACTTTTCATTTGTTGTTCTCATTTGCTCAGCCGTATGTAATGACATCTGAAGCATTTTCACTCAGAATTTTATCTTTCACTAATTAGCACGATTTTCATAGGGATATTGCAATAACTTTGAAAGGAATTAACTCTTCCTTCTAAAGATCCACAAAACGCGATGCGGTCATTTTGAAATTAAAATTTGTTCGTACACCGGCTATAATCACTTCGCGCAAGGTGATTGGCCGGCATAATACGTCAGCCTCAACCAATGAGAGCAGCGGAAACTCTGTAATCACCTGAGTAGATTTACTAAGTTATATACGTAGGTCTATTCCGGGTCCTTAAGTCGCCTTAATTCGCACTAAGTCGCAGTAATTTTTCACCTTATTTTTCCTTAAATCGCCTTAAGTTGCCTTAAGTCGCAATAAGTCGATCGCTCTAAATCGTGGCGACTTAAGGACCCGAAGTATGCCTTATACGTTGCGTCATTTAATTA
Source organism: Hydrozoanthus sils (assembly GCA_027575215.2). Classification (NCBI taxonomy): domain Eukaryota; kingdom Metazoa; phylum Cnidaria; class Anthozoa; order Zoantharia; family Hydrozoanthidae; genus Hydrozoanthus; species Hydrozoanthus sils. Next base: position 4,193 of record JAOBRD020956398.1, read on the forward strand.
TTTGGATGGCCTAGTATGAATCAGAAAGTCGAGACATGTTAATACAAATTGCAGGAGAGCTCTCAGTTGCCACTATTTGCGGACTTAATTTTAGTTCTCAAAATAATTGCTACGCTCATCGGCGGAAAATCGGAACAAAGTAAAATTGAAACTGGGGACCAAACATACTGTGCATTTTCAACGTACTCCACAGTTCATTTTTGCATTTATTTCGCTCCTATAGCTCTTTCATCATCTTGTTGTCATTTTCCTTTGTTGATAGAGTTTTCTTTGCCATCTTGTGCACTTGTGTTATTGTTTTCAAATCACAATTAGCACAACTTTAAGAAGACAGCTTTGTTTATTGTTAATGTTCGAGCATCTAAAATAATTTTAACTGTTGAGGTACCTCGTTTACATGACTTGCTTGTAGACACGCTGAATTTAGGAAGAAAAGCTTTTGGATATATCAATAACTTACAGGACAGAAATTATTCCTTAGACGTTACTTTAATGTTGAACTATTCCTAAACTACAAAATTAACAAGAAAAGTTACGTTGACTCTACAAAATGACAATGTTTTCAATAAGATATAGTATCGAACAGCGAGACAACAGTGAATGCAATTGCTCATTTTTATACTACTGTTCAAGAACTTCACCCACTTAAAGTTAAGGAATTTGGAGACCATTAGAATCGAACATTAGATTTCTTAGATTGTTGATAACCCTCTCTCAAAAATCCAACTCTTTCACCGTACCTGTAACATCTGTAAAAGAGAAACAAACTATTTCTAACAGAAACGACTTACACCTAACGGATCGGGAACTAGGAAGAGGCGGATGGGGCGCAGTAAGGGAAGCTTTGTTCCGCGGTTGTCCAGTTGCTGTGAAAAACATACACGATTTGATTCTTTCTCCCTATAACATGAGGATGTTTCAGAGGGAGATGAACATTGCCTCGCACTGCAGGCATCCTTGTCTACTTCAGGTGAGATAACTGTATTAGTTTCATTTCCACAAAAGCTAAGGGTTTTTGTTCTAGTTGTGTTTACGTCCTTACTGCGTTTGCACCCACGACCGCGCACATCACGGGCGTAGATATAAGGAAACAGCAGCAGACAGTTCTCGTGTGGACTTTTGGGTTTAATTCTCGTGTGGACTTTTTGGTTCAATTCTCATTTGTTAGATTTTTGCTATTTTTGAAAATTAGAACGTACAAATCCGGGGCTTGAAAGAAGAATGAGTGGCCGTTTAACCATAAATTATTCATTTTATATTTATTTAAGCAAAGGTTATATTATTATACTTTGCTATTGAAAAGGTCTGCAAACTTTCTGTGACGCTACCGCTACGTTGTTATCGTTTATAAAAGTTTCGCCATGAGTCCTTAAAGGAACCCTCCAACAATATTCTTGTTCTTGAATAAAACTTTTGTTAAATCTGTGTCAAATTTGATAACTCTGCACTTAATTCTAATGCCAAGCAATTTTGTTTAATAATTTCCACGGTTTGAGCTTCCCACACGCGGAAAAGATCAAATATGACATCTTTCGATCGCAGTGCCAGTCTCCACTCTCGATGAATAAAATAGCAATGAAAGAGAGAAGTCTGGCACCCTAAACAAGACATGTGACATTTTAAAATGGCAGCGCGCGGAATATTCAAACCGTAGAAACGATTAAACTAAATTGGCGTTAGATTTATGTACAAGATTATCAAATTTGAGCTGCTGATATGGACACAGACTTAACAAAAGTTTTATTTGAGACCAAGAATGTTATACAGAGGAGGATTACTTTATCATTGGTATGATCAGATGTCTCTTCGCATGTTCTTTATGCAGTTTATTGGGGCAACTACTGATACAAATCCACTGATCGTTACCGAGTTGCTTGATACAAGCTTGAGGGCTGTTCTTCAACAAAGAGCCCTGCAACAGACAGAAGCTTTAGAAATTGCACTCGACGTTGCCAGAGGTTTAAACTATCTTCATTTAAATAATCCACCCATAATCCATCGCGACGTCAGTAGTGCCAATGTCTTGCTTTGGAAGCGAGGCTCGTCCTACAGAGGCAAGCTCTCCGACTACGGGACGGCAAATTTTATGATGGCTTGCTCCACAATCAACCCCGGTGCAGTCGTGTACTCGGCACCCGAGGCAGGGAATAGCAAGAGTCAGTCACCTAAAGTAAGCTACTTATATTCAAAGTGATCTAGATACATGTAATAAGATATTATGTGTAATAAGAGTGAAGTGTACTTCCAATTGTTTATAGTTACGTGGTCCTTTAATGGTTTCCATGACAACCGTAGCATCGAAACCGCATATTCCTGCAACCAATTGCCATGAAACTTGGTACAATGACTGATAATCTTGTGGTAAGAATAATCTTAGTCAAAAATATAAAACCAATTGACTAAAAATTGGTATGTGTAATAAGAGTAAAGTGTACTTCCAATTATTTATAGTTACGTGGTCTTTTAATGGTTTCCATGACAACCGTAGCATCGAAACCGCATATTCATGCAACCAATTGACATGAAACTTGGTATTGGAAATAACTGTCAAGTATACTTCCGATTAAGTGTAGTCACGTGGCTCTATTGGTTTCCGTGGTAACTGTAGCAAAGAAACAACATTACCAAAAGTAATACCTAGATTTTAAATCGATGCAAAAACTTTGCACTTGTAATTAGTGTCCAATTATCTTTCAACTGGTTAAAGCCGTGTGACCTCGAAGCTCAAATTGGTTTCCATGGCAAAGACAGCAAACAAATGTCAAAACTGCAAAACTGTTGACATCAAAATGTTGCAAACGGTCAAGAATAATGAAATTTCGCTGGGCCAGGTAGTAACATGATCAACTATCTCATCTGGTAATCCAAAAAAGTTAATTCTGTTGCCATGGCAACCACTTCCAAAAACCCAAAATGGCGGCTATCAGCCAAAGTTTCGGATTTTGTAAATTTGTTTAAAGTATTCTAAAATTCTAAACATGAATTTTAAAGATTACTACTAATTACGTAGCATAGATAAACAATTTTTAAGTTCCGTAATTTTTTCAGGCAGATCACCATTTTTTAAAAGCTTCATGGTTTCCTGTAATGACGTCATCAATGATGACGAAGATGACGCCATCAACATAGGTTCAAAACATGGATGCCATTGAAACCGCTTGACAATGTCTCTGTAACGTACTAACCATTTTCTTTAACATTTTCGGACAATAAGTCATCTTGAAGATCGTGTTAGTTCTTGGAACAGTTCTCAAAAGCACAATATATAAACACAGCCTTTCAGTTTTTGTTTATCTTGCTTCAATACTTTTCTTAAAGATTATAAAAATTCCGAGTAAAAAAAGAATAATTGGTCTAGAACTATGTAAAACATTCAGAGAACCTTTCATGAAATAAACGTTGAGGCACATCTATATAAATATATTCCAAAAAAGGATGGGATGTTGACACTTTCTAGAATCAAGTTACTAGCCCTAGGCATATTGTGTTTTAAAAGATAGACCTCATTCTTATTCCTAGAGAGCTCTGAACGAGACTACATTTTTTTTGCGGGGATTTTAAGTTCCTGGATTAACTTTAGCTTTAGAGGGTTCCTAGATCAGACAAACTATCGGATATTTTCTCTGAAATAATAAACGATTTATTCTTTTAAAATCCAGAATAATTACGCGTCCACTAGTTTTACTGACGCGACCAGTTATACATTTGATTTAGTAGCATATACTGGCGTAGAATATATGGCCATATCTTATAACCACAACACAGTTGCTGGCCTTTTATAATTTGCATTTTTTTGTGTCTAACTATTTTTTATCCATACATTTTATGATCCATGGCAAGTGGTTTACCTATAAAGAAGTAAAATGTACAAACAACAATTGAAAAAGGAAATTCAAAGTTAAGGATTATTAGGTTAAGTCATAACGACAGTAGATCGTTTGTAAGGGTACATCTGAACATTGTTACCTTACAGTAGTTATATTTAAAATTCGAATCCCGTTGCTCCACTTAATGGGAACTGAACACAGTAAGAAATGGAAATGGTAAGAAACTCGCTGAAGGATAAAATCTCGGTTGCTCTTTTCACAGCTGGATGTTTACAGCTACGGTGTTCTGTTGTGTGAAATGTTTATCAGAGAGCTTCCCGATCCTCAAGAAAGAGAGCGACAGGTATCCATGGTAACTGATGGCAACATCGCCGAACTAGTAAAATCGTGCTTGAAGCGAGAGCCAAGTCAGAGACCAAACATGAATGAAGTTATTGAAGTGCTGATAAGAATTACTGGCAAATGAGATTTCAGACGGATATAAACAACAAATCGAATAATCACATACTATTAAAGAATCAGAAGAGAAACGTATTTAAAAGCTAGAGGTTCTATTGTTAGCCCAAGAACATTCGAGTATTTTAAAGCTGATTCTGCAAACGGTGAACTGATAAGTATACAAAGACTCGTGAATCAAAATAAATATGTTCGATATTTCATGCGAGAATTATCAAAAATTCACCGCTTGTTTTTGAAACACTTGCAACATTAAAATGACGTGCTGCTAAATTGTTCCAACTTTAACCCCATACTTTCTTATAAAATTAGTTTAGAAGAAATTTAATTTTCATCTTTAATGGATTTTGTTTGATTGATCATTTCTCATTTTCTCTTACTAAATATCTTGTTTTGTATAATAAATGTAATGGACCTGGGATGAAAGGGCTGGAAACACCATATACTGCTTTGGAATTTTTGATCTCAAAAATAAAACTTTCTGCCGCACATTTATGTATATTTCGCAATCTTTTTTTTCTTTCCGCTATGCCAAAGGTTGGCGTAATGATTCCTTGTTGTTAAAGATTACAAAAAAAGCAAAATGTACCACAAGAAGTAAGATTTATAGTTTTAACGAGATTCATTGAGTTTTCTTAATGAAGAAGACAAATAAATGTTCTTGAAGCTTCTGTTGGAAAGCAGCGGAAGTAAGAATCTTTTATCTTATTTTACAAAGTATCTTCCAAAGTTTAAGTTTTGCAATATAAGCAGCCGTATGTTCTTTCTTGTTTACAGGCAATATGTTTAGGTTCACAGTTTAACTAGAATTTGTCGTTAATTGAGACTGATTTGAGGTTGGTCATTTTACAACTTCGAATGAACCTTGAAGAAAACATTAAATTAATTGTGTAGTGCTTTACTAGTGTCGTGTCCCGCCCTGCCGGATCTATTTTACTCTTACCAAACCTATGATCAAAAACGTTACCAAAGAATACTTACATCCTATGACTGCATGAAGACGCAATCTGCTCAAAAATTGAATAAGCCCGGTCAACAATAGCCAATGGCTATGTAACTTCCTAGGAAGTGAATTTTCTTCGACTTCGTGTATAGTTGAAACTTCTTGTTTTGTAAATTCAAACTTGGTAAAACACTGCTTTCCTCAAGCTAGCTAGTTAACGTTATTTCCTAACTGTAGAAACGTGATATTTCCCGGCGATGTTTTTACTGTTTCATTTCTTATCTCTGAAAAGTGTTTGTGTTATTTTCAAAATGTTTTACTAATGTTTTTTATAATAATCGCTTGTAAATTGGTTTTCCAATTTAGCTGCTTGCTATGTTCATAGATTATAGACATATGAACCTTGCCAGGCGCTTTTGGAAGATATGAGTATTAACGGCTGATCGAGGACACCCTGGTAATTAAATACCAGGCGCGGCGGCATTGGGGTAAAAACAATAGTCTCCAGTCCTCTACCGCGAAACGTTTGTACTGACATGCCCATTCAAAATGTTTAACCAACTGAAGACGGGACGTTTGTAAAAAGTTTATATGTAACATTGGTTTTGACGTGGTGCTTAACGGCTCCAACATGTACAACCGAGTTAAGTGATCTCTCTTGCCATTATTGATTTAAACCGAGTTAAGTGATCTCTCTTGCCATTATTGATTTACGAAGAAACTTTACCAGCGCTAAGTGCTCAATACGAAGAAAATAAGGAAAAGCTGGGTACGAAAGATTTCAAAGCCTTTTTTCCTCAAGTTAGCTCATGTTCAAGGCCTGTTGCCACCATGAAATTTGAAAGTCTCGAAACTGTAGATTAATGACAACTTACGGCTCCAAATGAACACGTGAAATACTTGCACGTTATTTGTAGAGAAATACCTTTCTAATCACCAAGACTGACACGAAAGCGCCACCCACCGTTTCTTTAACTGAAGGAAACAATTTGAACCAAGATGTACTTTTAGGATTCAGGTGTTTCTAATACGGAGAAAACTTAAGGCGAGACGTTTATATTTAACAGAGCGTGCGTTGGATATAAGATGGTAAATGGCCAAAGGGGCGCTAGCGTGGAGTTGGCTTAAAACTGATCGTCTCATATCCAACAAGTGCGAATGAAATAATTGTTTTATTAAATTTCTTGAGTTTTACAAAGCTATTGATACTTGGAAGTGAAAGTTAAAACTCATTTCAGAGCATATTTGAAAGGTATTATAAAATAACCCGAGTGAATCTTACGCGCTGATTGGTCGAGAACGCAAAAACCGTACTCTGTAAGAGAGCACACGAAACGCTTTTGAAAGTCTCACTTAGCACGTAATCAAAATCAATCACCATGTCAGTATTGCTTGCAAATAGCCAGTTTTTTATCGTAGAAAACATGTTAGCCAGTGACAACATACAAAAATACAATTCAAATCTGATAACAAATAAAAATGAGCCTGTTTAGGTATTAAACTGGGAAACCAAAAACGAAAAGATGCGGTTTGCTGCATTCAACGAAATCCCTGACAAAAAAGTACTCGACGAAATAGTTTCTTTTGTTAAAAGTAATAAAAACTCTCCAAATTATCTCGTTCTAAGAAAAGCAAACAATATTTGCAGCATTTATTAGTCGAAAAAGAGCTTTCGTACGCAATATTTGAAAAACAATGTAATTCAAGTTATTGGTACCGAACTAAATCTTAAACTTGTTAAGCTCATATATTTATCCGACTTCTTTCTACTGTTTATATGAAAAGTGGAAAAAAGAACGAAGAATCAAAAAGAGTCTCTCAGAAATTTTAACAAAAGAACTGTTAAAATACATCTATTACCAATTTTAGTCGGCCAAGTGTGCACAGACTTGATTTCAAATGGCTCTTGAACAGTCTCTGCAACCAAATTCATTCATCAGATTCGATTAAGCAGCCGTCCCAATCGATATCCAGATCCATGGCGCATGAAGTTCTGTTGTTACAGATAGCGTAAAGCACGACGGCAGTTCTTGGGAAGTACTATCCAAAACGTCCAAATGAATTTGTTTTCTCCCAAACCTGCACACACGAGGTCATTTCAAAGTTGTCTCGAGACAATTTCACTTGGTCTCTACTTGAAAGCTTGTATAAGATAATATTGCCTAAGCTACTGCAGCAAATAAGACTATTTTGTAATTTCTCTAGGAACTGTGGTGACTGTTGGCATTTTCTAATGACAAACTTTCTGATTAAGTCGAGTATTATCTCTCAATTCGCGACAGTTAAAGTTCATTCTTCACGCTTTTGTGCTCGCAAGATAGCAGTTGACGTGTAATGTACGTATAAGGAGAATTTGGATTTTGATATTACGTTGCGTCTCTCTTTTCTCTTTGTTTGTTGGTTATTTCATAAAAGCAATAAAATGCATTTTCCGTGCCCTAAAATGTTTCATGGCACTCGGGTTGAATTTTGGTCAAATTGATAATCAATTCTCCCAACATCTCCCCCATCGTGCAATAAAAAATTGCACGGCACGGAATATGCGTTTTATTGCTTAAATAAAATTTGGCTTTTAACCGAAAACGTTCGGACAATTTTGTAGTTTTACTTCGCTTTTATAATAACTTTATTATTCAGAACCATTATTCAGCTTTGCAACACTACACAGTCAGTTTCTATATATGGTCAATGCGCCCTCTCTAATAAGTTTCCTCTTTAATAAGCCCCCCTCTCTAATAAGCCCCCTCTCTAATAAG
>JAOBRD020956505.1:0-28986 GCA_027575215.2 Hydrozoanthus sils
GAGCGGGGAGGAGGGAAAGGGGAGGAGAAGTAGAGGGAGAGGAGAGGAAGAAAGAAGAGGAGGAGAGAAGAAGGGGACGCGGGAAGGAGATGGAAGTAGAGGAAAGGAGAGCAGAGCGGGGGGAAGAGGGGAAGTTTAGGGGAAAAGAGGAGGGGAAAGAAGGGAGAGGGGGAGAGAAGAAAAGGGAGAGGGGAGGAGAGCAAAAGAGTAGACGTGGGGAGAGGAAGGGAAAAAGGGAGGCGGGACCGAAATAGATGGTAGGGGAGGGAAGGACAGCAGAGCGGAGGGAAGGAGAAAAGTTTAGGGGAAGAGAGAAGGGAGAGGGGAGGGAAGGGGCAAAGAGAGTGGACTGAAACATTAGAGAAGAAATCAAAACAATGGTATTATTAAGGAACCCAATTTTGTCAGGGGAGGTGGTGGGTGGCGGCACATACCCCCTACCCCACCCCTCTCCACTTATTCGAGGCTCAATTTCTCAAAATCTGATTTAGGGGTAGTGGTTTTTACTGTATTATGGACTCCTCTCTCCACAAGGAAGGCGTTGGTGCAAGCACTTTATCAATATCTATTTTATTGAATATGATATTTGCTCCTGAAATTCAGCCTTTTTGAAAAAAAGGTGGTGGGTGGCGGCACATAATATCCCACCCCCCTAAATTGGGTTCCTCGGAAGTACCATTGTTTTGACCTTTTCCCTCATACTTCGAAAAGTTCTGAGAAAATAATAACTTAAAACATTTCACGGTTGGTTACAATTTGATATTACTCAAACACTCCCATGCTATTAAAATAATAAAGCACAACACTGCTAATCAAAAAAAGAAGCCAATTTTACCTTTTCTCTTCTTTTTTTCGTCAGAATTTTGACCTGAAAAGAGAAAACAGTTGCAACGTTAAAAATAGACGAGGGTTACACATATTGAAATTTTAAAAACGTCCTCTGGTTAAAATCTTTTAAAAATGTGAGCTTTTGGCTAGCAGACTGTAGTCTTTGACAAACTAAAATGAAATCTAAAAGCGATGTCTGAAAATGAATTAAAATAACAAAAGGATAAGAGGCAGCTAAAAGCCAATAAAAATGCTAATTGGTTAAAAGGATGGAATATTGCCTAGGTAACGTCTAGAATTAGTTGTTATGTTATTCATTGTTGAATTCGTGATGGATTAATCTCTTTCGACTTTTTCCATTAACTCAATATCTAGTGAAAATAAAACTTATGTTATAATATAAGAAAAATGCAGTCAAGTATGTATTATATACGGTCAGTTTTTATTTCTAGGTTATTTTAGGCAGGGGTTACAAGAGCCATTCAGTCAAGCTTAAGTTTCCTTAATTGAGCGAATAAGAAACATAAAAAATATTCACCTTGATCTTTAGGCACGTAAGCATCCTGTTTTGCGTCTTTTGCTGGATAAGATGAAGCTGGGCTTTGCATGGTTTGCATAGCTTGGGGTCCCTGTGCAACTGTAGTTTGAGCGGTAGCAGCCATACCTAGAGGAATTTGACCAGGAGGTAAAGCTCCTGGCGGAGGAGCGTACCCGGGATAAAACTGGCCGGATGGCTGTTGCGCCATTGGTGGATGCCCAACAGGTGCAAACTGCCCGGAGGGGTATTGCCCCGGCTGGAGTTCCCGGGGATGATACCTAGGGGGTGGGCCCCTGGAAGGATGCCCCCAGTTAGGTGGTGGTGCACCCTGCATTCCGGGCATCATTGGTCGTCTTGGAAACGGGGGGCGGTAGCGCATTCCGCTTTGCATCATGCTGAGGGAGGGACGCATACCGCCACGCCCAGGACGCATCATGTTGCTCATTTGTGGCATTACTCCACTCATTTGCGGCCGCTTCATACTCATTTGTCGTGCCATCTTCGGAGGTTCTCGAGGGCCTGAAAAAAGTCGGTAAGTTCTCTCATATGTTTATTTTTTGTCGCCCCATCTATCATCCCAGCTAACTTTTTCAGGGTTAGCGAATAGTCCCTCCAAAAAAGAAAGACTTGGCAAATTTCGGCTAGTTCTCGAAATCTTGTCATCTTCTTTGTTATATTTCGAAGTCTCGTATTTTTTTTCCTTTTTTGTCCCTCTCGTAGTCTCGGATTTTCTCACAAAATGTCTTGCATTATCGGGTTTCCGCAGCTGCAACTATAGGTTAGTGAAGCGAGCCCTGTTAAAAACTGTTGATTTAGACGGATGTCAGGTCTGGGTACAAGATCTTATCACACCGGGCAAACTTTAAACCAAATGGCTTTGCTAAAAAAAAGCAGGTGAAAAGGGAGACACTGCTTTAATATTTTACCCACTTCAAAGCCGTGGGCACATATACCTTCATAAGGGGTTTTGGATGGGCTTCTAAACGTGTGGGCTTATATCCGGGGGGGGGGGCTTAAAGCGGAATAAAAAAATGTTTCGGAACGACGAGATAAAACTAACATACCATTACATTTTGGGTTACATTTATAATACATTTATTAATTGTGTGTCACGCGTCACGATAAACAGGAATTTTATCTAAAAAGATATCTACATATATAACCGACTTACCGTTGAATACCACTTTAAAGCCGTTGGCTTATATAACTTCATAAGGGGTTTTGGATGGGTTTATAAACGGGGACATTATAGCAGGGGGGAGGGGGGCTTATATCTGGCATAAAATATTCGTTGGCAAATGGATGGGCTTATAGGAGGCTTAAAACCAGGGGTGATGCTTTGAAGTGGGATTCTACGGTATTTAAAAATCTTAAGTCAATATTCTCTTTATTTACAATTGCACTAGTCATATGCTAGTTACAACCGAATGAAAAGCAAATTCTCAATTTACCGGCCATCATTCCTCTACTACTTTGAGCTCCTACCCCGGCGATGCTATGAACACGGATAAATCCCCGGCCGCTCGGGTGGGGGATAAGGGCCCCCGACATCATCATCATCTGCTGCTGCTTGATCTTCTTCATTCTTGCTTCTGAGAGCCAAGATAGAAAGCGTTGAAACAAACAAACAAACAAACATCTTTTGTTAACTTGTTTCTATCTCAGGAAAAAACGGACAAGTTTGTGAACATTGATTGTAAAATGCAAACAAACCGGTCCAGTAGCAGATAAATAATAAAATATAGATAATGATACGTAAAATAACAGCCATCAAAAAAATGTGTTTATATTTACATATAGCATTTTGCATTATACATATTAGCGATTACTACTATATTATTACACTGACAAAGGATCTATAAGTATAATTATACTGCACGAAAAAATGGATTTGCATCACATTTGCATGAGCAAATCTGATGCAGAAATGGTGTTTATCAAGAGTAAACATATGGCAAAGATGGTAAGTACCGTATTTGCTCAACCATATTTACTCGGGCCAGTAAATATTGTATTTACCATCTTTGCTGTAGGTTAACACCATATTTGCATCAATTGCAAATCCATTTTTTCGTCCAGTGTAAGTTACACATCTTGATGGTGTGCTATAAATTGCACCTTATTAAAGTATAATGCTTTATTATGTTGCATCTAGCTGCTTATACAACACTATATATTTTACACCTCATAAAATGCCATAAATGCTATGTATTACATACTTTAATATACACGCGTAAACCTCAAGGCAAGCGCTTATTTCTTGCCCACACTTGAACTGCGAAGCATATTCTCGAGGGGGTTAGGTTGCGCATAGCGTGACTCAATGAGCGTCCAAGGCGAAGGTTATCTAAGCACCGGAGATGTGTTTATTTACATCAATCCAAACAACTGAACTTCGTCGAATTTTTAATTGTCAATTTCTGTTAATTTTCTTTGCTAAAATGATTGGTGAGGCTAAAGCCTACCCAGCCCTATAGCTCCTTAGTCCCTGACACTCCACATTAATTTCACAAAGTCTGACTCGTTTAAAGGCACACAAAGTTGTAAGCACATCCGAATTTTGGCTTGGCCAAATTTACTGGTTCTTATATAAAACTATAAGCGTCTACGCTCCGTGGAAGATTTTCTAACCCATACTCGTACCCAGGCTCTCTATGCTGTTTCTAACCTTCTCTTTTCCTTCTGAATTCGCGAATTCTCTCTTTAACCACAGTTCGAAACGCAACTGCTTCTTGTTCATTGCAAAAGTTTATTCCAACTCGACAGTCCTAAAAAAAGTAGGAGCTTGGAGGTTAGTCTTGTCATACGTTCGTTACGAAACAATAGGTAATACTAGTCACGCATTTCTTCAAAAAGTAATTAGCATTTGTTATCGATTCTTCAAAAGAGTGACTACATTTGTCACACAATCTTCATATCAGGTTATAGCTGTGGCACATTCGCCTGAACATTAGGTTATGTATTAGACTGTAAAACAGTCCTTTCTTTCGCCAGGAGATCGAAAATCCAAGCGCGTTCATCAAATGGGAGACTGGGAAGAGGAAATGGATGCCCATTTGATGAACGCGCTTGGATTTTCGATCTCCTGGCGAAAGAAGGGACTGTTTTGCAGTCTAGTTATGTATCGATCAATTCGAAACTTCAACATATCCCCGGGTAACCTCCGGGCATTTGACAGTAGCCTTTTCCCGGGGGCCGGGAATCTGACATTAGGAAGTGCCGGTGGGAGGGCCGGGCACTTGAACAAACAACGAAATTCTAAATTGAATCAATTTGTCTTCCTAGGATCAACTTAAGTGCTTTTAGGCTTTAAATTTGCGAACATTTTAATTATAACTTGTAGTATTGTGTGATAAATAAATTACTGTCGCCGTGAGGTAATAGGAAAAGCTGACGTTTCGAGCGTTAGCCCTTCGTCTGAGCATCTAAAGAATCTTGGTTAGAATTTGAAGTACAAAACGTACCCGTGGATATTCCAACGCCGATATCCCCAATAAAATACTCAACACAAACTTCTCTTTATGTCTGCACGTGCACGTTGGGCCCATTTTGTCTTCAAAACAGATCTTTGTCAAACGGGGGCGGGGAAATTTGAACAGTCAAATTATATTTTTTCACATAGCCGGGCATCAGTGAGCACCGATCTTGTCCCAGGGGCCGGGAATTTGACCAAAAGCAACTTCAAAAGCTCATATACCCGGGGGTAAAGTTTCAAATTGATCGATACATTATACTGCGTTACACCAGTAACTCGTTCTTCGAAACACTAGTTTAGACTTCGAGTATGGGAAGCTACGTTTGTCACACACTCCCCAAAATAGTATACGTAGCGTTAAACGTGTCACGCACCGCGGTTTCAAATGTCACACAGTTCTGATATAACTCAGCATCAGGCACTATTGACAAATTTCTAGTTCAATAGATGGTCAAAAATTTACACAACACATAAAATTTCCTACTGCGGTATGATAATTAATTGTTTAAGTTTTTTTCATATGATAACAAAGTGTAGCATTGTAAGCTTACATCTCCATTGAAGGTGTGGAAGGTAGGTGTGGCCTGCCTGTACTTAAACTGTTTATAGAGTTCCTGCTCCCAAACTACTGCCTTTTGCTATCACAAACACAAAAAAGGGAAACAAGCAGTTAGAAAATGTTTGACGCGTGCCTGTTTCAAGTGTATATTTCAATCTTATACTAATTTACAAATATCTCAGTTGTTTATGCTATGATCGGCGCTTAGAAATTGTATATATAACTTAGGTTACTGGCATATTTATTTCGTTTTATATTTTATGTAATAGTAATCATTTTAAGTCATCATAGACTACACTCTTTTTTGTTTTATAAGAACGTCGAATTTTTCGACTGAGGCTGAACGTTCTTAAACATTTTCGGAGTATAAGCTTCAAATGTTCTTAAACATGTTCTTAAAATATCTTTACTGATTTTAGACAACATAAACAATACATGTACCGTATGCATGTGGTACATTTATGTATACATTAATTGATTTGTACATGTAATTTGTCATGGGCAGCGGAACCGGGGAGGGGGACCGAGGAGACACTGCCCCCCCCCCAAATAATTTGGTTGGGGGTGCGAGGCCCCCCCCCCAATATTTTCTGGCTAACAACAGGTGTTTTTGAATAGGAATTTCAAATTTTAAAACGAACTACTATAATTTCCACTGTGCCCCCCCCCCCAATATTTTTTTGCTTCCACCGCAGATGTTTGTACTATATCGAATTTTAAAATAAAGTAGCTGTAAGAACTGCAGTTTGGTAAATGAAAAGAAAATGTGCTGAAAAATTGTCATCTGCGAACTTTTAGTCAAGAAGCCCATGGAAAAGAAATTTTTTTAATAATACTATATGAATTATTTGCAATAGGTTATCATCATAAATAAATGTTCTTCACCTTTTCTCAGCCTCAGCATGTGCATGGTTCTTATAAGATAAAAAGAGTGTATACATGACGCTAAGATGCGATACAATACAAACAAACTCTGGGATCACCGAAGCCAAATCCTGTCAGTGATCAGAGTGGGATTTGAGTCTGGGACAACGGCATGCAAATCTGACATCCTAACCATGGATCCACGCTAATCGACGAGATGCCGCGAGCGTCTTGTCGATAAGCTTTTTTCAAACTTAAAAGTCGTATACATGTGTGATTTCAAAATGAAGGAATTTTGGTAATCACTCGCACATAAGCGAATATTGGGATTCAGATCTCATGCATCAGATGCTTCTAGTTGACCAATCAGATTCGAAGGTTCAGAATGTGGACCTAGCGCTCGTTAGATATTCACTAAGGCAAATGAAAATGCCGAGAAATTAGAAAACTCGAAACTGATCTGGTTGTTAACAAATGTATAAAAAGTGAAAATGCAAGGTTGAATACTGCGAGCTATTAAACATGTCAGTGGAAAGACGCGATTAGAAGATCGGACAAAGCCAGAATTTGCAGTGCCAGACAGCTGTTTCGTCTAGATCTGATCCCTTTTGGGACTTGTCAGTGGCACGTAGCGGTTTGAATAGATATACCGGAATGAGTTCTAGTTTATCTATGGATAGATGCTATATACATTTGGCCTCTTTCTCCTCGGTTCACTTGTTAACAAGCAAGTGTTCACGTGTACCGTTTGGTTTGGAGGTGGTGTGACAGAGGTGAGGATTAAGTTACAGTGTTTGAGCGTAACAGATAAACTAGAACCCATTCCGATGTATCTGTTCAGATTGCTATGCGTCGCTGACGAGCCCCAAAAAGGACGAAACAGCTGTCTGGTACTGCAAATTCTGGCTATGTTCGATCTTTGCTCGATATCTCGTAGTATTCAACTTTGCATTAATTCACTTTTTCTGTTTTTACAGTTTGGCTGAAATATATCTTAACTGACCCTGCGACAAATTAAGATATTTCATACACAGTTCTTGCATTACAGTTTATATGTAACAAATATATAAATAGGTTTGGAATTTAATTAAAAGCTAGAACAAGATCTAAACGATAAAAATCTGGACTTCACTGATCTAGACTTTGTTGGATGTGCTTGTTGTTAACCAAACAGGGTCATCATGATCAAAAACTCAAATAATCTAAATTTCTCTGGAATATATCAGCAAAAACAATTAGGAGGTATGCAAAGATAATCAATTTGAGAAATGTTTTTCTTTATTATTAATTTAGCTACGGAGAGATAAGTGTTTTTTTGTGATTTCTTACTTTCATGTCAATGAGACGAATAAAGTATGATTTGGCAGCCCCGTCTTTCACTAGACAAACCACTCCCATGTGCTGTTTCGTCCATTGGGTACGGTTGCTAGGCAACGCCATGTGCACTTCTGCCACTGCAGTTGCTACGGACTGAAAGAGTAGCAAATTGTCACAGATACACCTATAAATGAATATTGAGGGGGAGGGCAGGGTTTAGGGATTAATTTGACATAGATAGATAGATAAACTTTATAATAAAACAAGGACCCGTGCTACTGGCCTGTGCCGGGCAAACGTCACCTTCAGTCCGAAGAAACATAACACAAAACAAGTGGACTATGCATATATGTGTAAAAATATTCCGTGTAACACATGAACAGAATTAGACTGAGAACTTTTTACTTCAGAATCAAATATTTTTGTTGGTCTTTGTTTCAAACAGAAAATCTTATAACGAAACTAGTACAGCAGTGGTAGAATTAAAAGAAACAAGCGAAGATTCAACGATTGTGAATTTTTATATTTTTATCGTTTATAAAGAAGTTTAACCGCCTCTTTCATGGCTCAAAATTTGAATTTTGGAAGGTGTGAGATGTGGGGGGACCTAACTCATTTATAGCGTGGTTTCTTGTTTAATAAAGTGTCAAAGCATGTAGCCTGGGGAAACCTATACACGCTTTTTTATAAGAACCAGTAAATTTTGCCGAGGCTCATTGTTCTTAATTTTTCGGCGATTTCAGCCTCATATTGTTCTTAAATTGTTCTTATTTTTAAGAGTGATGAGAAATCAAAACAAAAAGGTATACATGTGCAACTGTTGAAACTATAGTGTCGGTGATCATGATCGGACGAGGAACCTTTTAAGTGGCATGAATACATGTATAATTGGTACAATGATAGATAATAATAAATGAGGAACGGTGCACTTCTGTTGTTGTTTTTACTGCATTGCGAACGTAAATTCCAAGATTTGGTAAAGTTTCAACTAGAAACAGTTTAACTTTTTTCAGCGGCTCAGTCAGAGCCAGTCTAAGCCTCGTTGTTCTTGTAAAGTTGTTCTTATAAAAACAAGCGTGAACCAGTGTAAAGACGCTAATTAAAACAAATTAAAGAGTTAAATACTAAAACTAATTAAAGATATTTTTATTACAATACAAAATATTAAAATAATGAGCATATATGATAAAATGCAATTAGAAATTATCATGTGGAGCAAATTGCAAATAATACAACCCCGTTCAGCCGGCTTTTACTAACTCAGGTCTTTTGATTATTTGATGCACCTTTTGAATTAAACTCATAAAGTGTGTTGGCTGATCTATATGATCCGGAGACAGTTCCCTTGCCCCGTGTTCCTATAAGTATCGCAGTAAGTGCCTACGGTACATATTAATGTTCAGAGTTACACCAATGCAGGAGTGGAGAAATCAGATTAATTTGTCTCAAATTGCACCAGTGGCGGATCCCGGGGGATGGGGTAGGACTTGGGGTTTTTCTTTTTTAAGGCCATTTACAATTTCATATATATATTTCCCCCCCATCCCTTTTTTTGGAACTCCTGTATCCGCCACTGTGCACATATTGCCAGAAGTTGCTTTTTTGTGGCGCATGACAGCACAGCTGGCCTGGGAATAGAAGATTTCCCATTAACTACTTGACCAAACAATGTCAATTTCTTTAAGCACCGAAAAAAAATATTCTGATTGTTAGCGAAACTATGTATTAATGGCTTAAAAGAAGATGGTGAAAAGTTTGTCAGCATACTTACACACCAACAGGCGCGACAGATCAGGCTTCATTAAAAGGATTAACATTAACGCGTTAACTAGATTTTCTCAACAAAATAATAAATATGACCACAGGACGGTAGCTGACATGAATTGGGCCGATGGAATGATTTCTGCTTTCCCAGCCCCTACGTATCTACTACTCCTACTCTTGGTTGTCAAGTAAAGCCCTTAAGTTTCAATGAAATGCCCTGCGTTTAGACCACAATATTTTTTGCCGTCATGATCAGTTGAAAATGGTTTAGATATATACTGCAAAGTGCCATCGAAGGAATATTTCATTTGAAATGTTATTTTATAGAGTCCTTGCATTAAAAACATTAAGCACTTGACATCAGAAAGCCGGTTAAATCCCGCTTACAACTACAGAATACTTATGGATGAAGAGCCAAGTCAGTATTTCTAGATCTCTACTGGAAACATATGCCACTATAAATTATAACTTACATAGCGTTTTACTCCTAGAGTCTGTAGGACAAAAGCGTTTTCTTCGTCGGTTAGAAGGACAGAGGGAATATGTTTTGGCCGCCCTGCTACCATTTTACTTTCGCTGAAATAAAATCAAGTTAACTTTCTACGGAAATTTTTCATACAGTGATTGCACTCGGTTATTACAAAAGTGACATCATTATTTCTCGTTTGACATCAACATTTTCCGTTTAATGAGTTATGCGCGTGCGCCGTGCGCAGCTCTATAAAACAAGAGCCATTGTGTTTTTTGGACGTGTCTCTTATAAATTTTCTGATTTGTGACTTGAGCTTGGCTCTTTTAAGCCATTATTGTCAAATGTAATCAAATATACAGCACAAAAGATTACTCGAATTTTGCGATTCTTACTGATTCATAAGAAAGGATATTACATGTTCGCGTGCAGATACGAAATTTATCTTCAAGTGACGTTCGTACACCCAAGCGGTCATGTGTAGTGTTCTGTTTATTTTATAGATACTAACGAAATTCCTGCATATAACATTTTTTAAAAATGAGCGGGAAATTCTCTTGTATATTTGGCTAATCGTGTTAGTAACCATGGCGACACCAATTAATATCCTCACACATGAAAGAAAAAAAAAATAGCATCTTCACTGCGTTTTCGGCATAAATTTTTTATTTTGTTATTGGATTTTGTGCATGATAGAGGAAACCAAATACAAAAGCACACTTCCGCCCTGAGTCGAATTCTCCCGGTAGCCTGTTCGCGTATTGCTCTTAATAAACTCTTGGTGTTCTCCTTACGTTACAGCGGCTTGAACAAAAGAATTTTAATGGTTTATTTTGTTCAGGACTCCAACATGGCCGCTTCGTCTTTTCAGTCTAGTACTTGTTGAAGCCTTATTTGTTTTTTTATCTTTTGTAACTAAACAAGTTTTTTCAGGATGTTCTTTTTCCATAAACGTGCACCCTCCCTTTATGTATCTTCAACTCTCCCTTCAATTCAAGGTTTTCAACAAATTTCTCCCTATTTCAGGTCCACTTGACAAAGTTGTATGGTCTAGGAAAAAACACCTTCATAATATCTTCATTGATCATGAATGAGTTTTATGAGGTGCACTCGTCGCCAAAACATTTCATATAATTAGTATCATGCATTTCCCTAAAGGATTTCTGAACCTCGCGTTGTCGTTGAAAAGTACTTAGCAATCACTTAAATTTTTCATTGTACAGTTCCTAAACATTTTTCTACACAACATTAATTTGATGAAAACGTGAACAATACTTCTGATGTCGAGCAATCATACCTTTAAGAAAATCGTAGTTAACTAACTAAATGAAAATGTGCAATATTCTTATTTGTTTTCTGCCGTGGTAATTTTAATTAAAGTGTCTTCATTGTTGTTGAATTTGCATAAAATCAGAAACCTAGCATGTTTTACATTTATTTTTATCTTTATTATGACTTGAAAAGATTGAAAATGTATTATATGTACAGGAAATTTAACTACAGCAAGGAGAAAATGGACTTAATAATTCATAAAGTGGCGAGATTAGATAATGCTTTTATGAGGAAGGCTGAGTTTTTTTATGTCCAGCATTTCTAATCTTTGAATGTAATCCCAGTTAAATACACATTTTAACTTAGAAGGTATAATAGAATCAAATTTTCGGAAATAAAAATTCGTAAATATTCTATAAATAAACAAATAAATGATGTCATTTGTTGTCAACGTGGCTCAGAAGATTGGGCCTAATATGCCCAGAATGCAAAGCGAAGTAGAGTTCTATTGTTTCGGCGTGTGACCAGTGGCAGCCATCTTGTTTTGGGAAGAAGGTAGTCTTCCTCAAAATTGGTGCTAGTTCTTTCGAGCTAGCATCTGAGTTGCCAAGCAATGGCGACCCGAAGAACAGGACAGCTAGTTCAAAGAAGTACAGCGAGTTCCAGCCGTGTTGAAGAAGAAAACTCCGATACTGAACCAAATGACGGATACGAAAGTGACGATACGGGAGATAAGAAGGAGACGAGGTTGACCTTAATGGAAGAAGTGTTGCTCCTTGGGCTTAAAGATCGTGAGGTAAAACTAACACGCCTTAACTTTTAGCTCGAAAATAATATCCTTCCCTTCGTCTCTACTTGCATATCAATCTCATGTGTCCGTTTTACAGGGCTACACTTCATTCTGGAATGACTGCATTTCGTCTGGTTTACGCGGCTGTATGATTATTGAACTTGGCTTGAGGGGCCGAATTGACTTAGAGAAGAGCGGGATGAGAAGAAAGAGCCTTTTAAACAGAAAGATTTTGTGTAAAAGTGAATCTCCGACCGGCGACGTTATTTTAGATGAAGCTCTGAGACACATTAAAGAAACTGACCCGCCGGATACTGTTCAAAATTGGATAGAACTATTAAGCGGTGAGTGACTCACATAGCCGATAATATTCGATTTTCTCGATTGTCGTTAGGCGACTAAGTACAATTGCAATTTTTTCCCATATTCGTTATCGAGGTAAGTCCACAGTTTCAAGAATAAGATTTTTTTTTTCGATTTTTGAAGTTGCGTCCTCCGAAGGATACTCTTTTCGACGTGTCAATATCCCTCCCTATTTAATACGTGGAGCAAAAAATTACTAAACGTTCCAGTTCTTA
The DNA here is from genome assembly GCA_027575215.2 of Hydrozoanthus sils. Taxonomy (NCBI): domain Eukaryota; kingdom Metazoa; phylum Cnidaria; class Anthozoa; order Zoantharia; family Hydrozoanthidae; genus Hydrozoanthus; species Hydrozoanthus sils. The sequence goes on from JAOBRD020956505.1 coordinate 12,455, forward strand.
AGTATTTGTTGTAAGATTGTGCACGTGTGAAAGATAAGATCCAATATGACTGACTAGTACTTATTTTATGTAATATATACGAATAGCCGAAATTATGTACATTCTTGTGATAATTTTCGTACCATATCAATTTCCTGTTAAAGGCACCTAAAAATGGACGTTCATAGTTTGGATTCTCTAGAACTGTGCTTAGTTTTGCTTTTAGCGAGGAGTTAAACTATCTAGAGTGGTCATTTTTTTTGACATGTATCAGTCCGCCATGAATGTTAAAGTTACCAAATATAAAAGCTATAAATTTAAAAAAATTTGAAAAGCCAGTGTTTTCAACTAAAGTGTCATCAACCTGATGACATTTTTTAGTTGAAGACAATTGGTTTTTAAAACTTTCGAACATTAATAGCCCAAATGCTCTCTTGGGGCAGTTTGGGTTTTTCCAACTTGGTTTTTCTTTTGCTTGCCTTTGGTTAAACACAGCATGTCAGAGTTTGACCTTTGAAGAGGATCTAATTGATAGAAACATGCATTTGTTCCATTTTTTGTACAGCCTTTATACTTTGTAAGCGATCATATTCCATGAAATGCATTTTGTGTTGAATGCCTACTCTCTTGAAGTAATGTTTAACAATATTACTCATTCCTCACAGGGTGAATGAATAGTAGTCAATACCAAAACACAGGTTGTCCAGGTGTATATGTAACACAAGGCACCCCCCAGAATGAATATAATTTTAGTAGTTACTAATTAATCAATTTGGTAAAACACGTGTTTCACCTTGCAAACTATTTCAAAACTTTGTGAAAACCAAGTAAAAAAATATTGATGCTTTAAGTAAAGGTCTGTAAGAACTAGGGAAAATCCCTTTGTTCTGCAACATTTTTCATTTCCGACACCAGAATGTTTAAATTTTTATACTGAGAATATATCGACCAGTATACAAGATAGTTTTTAAGTAAAAATCAGTGAAACTCTATTTTAAAGCAATGTTTCTTTTTGTGCTATAACAACTAGGCTAATCATAGAATTTCAAAACACAAGCAAAGAAAACCTTTTGATTTTCAATATTACCCAGTACATGGAATTTTTCTTAAATTTGAAAACAGAAATGTTTCAACTAGAATTAAGGAATGAATGAGTGTACTGGAAAGAAATATGTCAACTTACTTATGAAGATGTTGTCTATCAAGCCAACCAGATCAGCAGTTGAATAATATCAAAATTAGCACCTTTCTGAATTCCATTGCCATTGACCTCCCTAGTTCTTACTTGGATTGTTTCTTAAAGCCATTCATGAAAAAACAATATGTTTTAAATGTTTGAAGTGTAATGGTCTATGGTGACAGGCCCCTTCCCTAAATGCTGCTATTTCTTTTTGGTTTTTGCAGTTGTTGAAACAGTAAACCATTAACTAATGTGTGATTTTGTTTGTATTAGCATTTGCTAAGTTGTAAAAATATCCTGATCAGAAATGTAAAAGAGCAGTGTATGATGGGAAGGGTCGCCTCTCTCTGTAGATACTCTGGAGTTCTGAATAATAGTACAGAGCGAAATAATGACACAGGGTTGAAAAGTCTTCCAAATTGAATAGTAGTACAGGGCAAAGTAATAGAGTGGAAAATCTTAAAAACAATAACAATAATTAATATACTTATATATATATATATTTGTACCAGTGTGGAAAAGTCCAATAAATAATTGTCAGCTACTATTTCAAATGAGGATGTGTCTCTTGTATTGTACAAGAGTCAGGCAAACCCACACTGATACGACTGTTGACAGGTGAAGAATAGTCATTTAGTTTGTTTTCAATTCCTGCTAATAAAGTTACTGGCAATTCAATAAAACATTGAAAATTAATAACCATACAGTCCTGAATTCTTAAGCTGTATGGAATGGGTATTTTTCTCAAAAATGATAATAGTATATGTCTGGTTTTTAAGGACTCCAGAGTGATAGAGGTTTGTCAACTGATATAAAGAATTCGCACTAGTTTAGAGGCTAGTTGCTCATGTAGTGTACAAACTTAGTAGCAATTCTTATTTGTCCTTGGCCAGTGGACTATCCAAAGTTGCAGGCACTGACAGATCAACACTTTCGGTTTTAGGTGAAACTTGGAATCCATTAAAACTACGATATCAGCTAAGGAACGTACGAGAGCGACTTGCCAAGAATTTAGTGGAGAAAGGTGTTCTAACTACTGAAAAGCAAAATTTCCTTCTGTTTGATATGACAACTCATCCACTTGTCGATGCAACCATGAAACAGAAGTTAATTAGAAAAGTTCAAGATTCAGTTTTAGCGAAATGGGTGAATGACACTCAGAGAATGGACAAACGACTGCTTTCTCTGATCTATTTAGCACATTCATCGGATGTGCTAGAGAATGCATTTGCACCTTTATCCGATGATGACTATGAGTTAGCCATGAAGCGAGTTCGAGAACTGTTAGATGTAGATCCTGAAATTGAAGCACAGAAAAGCAACACAAGTGATGTTATGTGGGCAGTAGTTGCAGCATTTATCAAATGAAGTAACATAATTTATTAAAGTGCATATGAAGTGAAAAAAAATTACTTCAGTGGATAGACCTTGCTAAATGAGGAATAGCAGTGAAAAAAATGTTGTGAAAATATTTTATGGTACTTGAGATATTAGTGTTTAACATCTTCAACTGATGATGTCACAAATGGTTCCAACAAATATTGCATTTTTTTAAAAAATGCTGTAAGTCCATTGCCTTTGGATGAATTTGACCCAAACTTCGACTGATGATCTATCAACCTCAAGATACATCAGCAGCTCCAATACATCCAAAGGTTATGGATTGGCTTCAGATTTAAATAAAATGCAATTTTGTTTGAACCACTTGTGACTTCATCTCATTTTTTCACTGCTATTTCTCATTTAGCAATGTCTATCCACTGAAGTAATACAAATTTTCACTTTGTATGCACTTTAAGCATTAAATTGAAACTATGGGTGAAATTGTTTACTTTTCATACACAGTAGAGCAATCAAGGTTGTTATGTTAAATAACTAGAGATGGGCGATAGACATGAGACTACAGTAGTTGAAATAATTAAGTCTGAGCATGGAGTTTTACATTTGGAAGAATAATCTGCAAGATCCTGGACCTTTTTAAGCATTGAAGTTGATTCAGTCTAGAGTTTACCATTAATTTTACTATTGGGTTTTTAGTTCATAAATTATGTACAAACATTTTGATTTGAAAATCAAAACAAAAATTGTTGAAAAAGTAAAATATCTAGCAGAATAATTTTGGCAGAAGTATATAGAATTGTAAAACAAAATAATACCATGAATGGAGTGACAATGGCAGAATCATAAAGATGCACTTTAGAATCTAACTTCAAGTAAAGTGTCAACCAAATCTTGAGTGAAAATTAAAACTGGTTTCTACTTAAAGGAGCAATGTCCTAACTCGGAAGACTAGGTTCTAGTGAGATATAACTTGATTTTGGGTTGGCCAAACCCAAAATCAAGTTTATGTCGTAGAGTGTTGAATATATGTTATATTTATCATTATTGACTTGAACAGCATTTCACCTCTTTGCTATCATTTCTGTGAATATTTTTGCCATTAGCTTTGTAAATTAACTGCAAATTTTCTCTCAGGCACAATTCCCATACTCCACATGAACTGATGGCTTGTTTGTTCTGGTGATCATAGCCTAGAACTTAGTCTCCCATAGGACACTGCCCCTTTAAGATCTTTTTTAAGTCTACCAGATGAAGGTGCCAAGAAGTCCAGTTTAAGCAGTGTTGAAGGAATTGCATTACTGTTTTATCTAAGTACTGGCAGTTATGCTAAAATGCATATACTTTTTTCAGCTGTATATTTGAACACTACTGTAAATGTGTGAAGCATCCTTTCCCCAACTTGTTTCATCAGTGTTGATATAGTTGACTGTATACTAATTAAGTGATGATGAAAAAGTCTGTGGAACTCTCAGTTTTACTAATACTAATCAATAAAATACCTTTAGTAGCAGACTGCAGTGGATAATCTACACATCACTGATTAGAAAGAACCAAATCAAACTTTGATGTTGATTGGTTTCTTTATACATTTCGGCCCCAAATACATATGATTGCAAAATTAACCATACTTTTCCTGTTACCAGTTTAGGAGAATTTTGCTTTTCATTTTTGAGAAGTTTTCTGTTTCATAAAATTCCATCTTCAGATTACAAAATGAGCTACTTTGTATGAGTTACAGAGATGCCAACTCTCCCACATTTTGCAATTTTGCAGGAGACTACTTGTTTTTGTTTGATCTCCCGCATTTTCGAAGAAAATTTACAAAAATAAATTTTTACAATAACAGTATGCTGTTCAATTGTTCCTGACTCATGAAGGGCAAAAATGCAACACAAACATAAGCAGCATTATATTTTACTATTGTGTACTTATTACTAATAAGCTTCCATTACAGCCTCAAGCTTAATTTTGGTTAATAAATACTACAGGATATGGGTTGAGAAGAATGATCCAAACGGTTGTATGTGTAAAATAGGCTAAGCACTTGACACAAAGTTTGGGCTAGACCAAAAAAATCTCCCGCATTTTGAAGTTCGAAAGTTGGCATCTCAAGAGTTATGTTAGAAGTTTGATGTTGATAAACTGGCTAGTGCTGAAGGAGTTATCAACCGAAACTTCGAATTAATGTTTTATACTTGAGTCTGAGTAAACTACTGTGATAGAGAAACTTTAGCAAGAGCATCTTTAGTAAGTGTTAAGGATACATTTCCCATAAAGAACTGCTAAGTTTTTGATAACTGCCTTCAAACCCTGAGAATGCACAGTCAACTTCATGTACATGTTTTTATTTCGAGATATTCCATGCCCACTTTCAGTAAGGAAAATATATTATAATAGATACTGATTAAATACCAGAATTTTTCCTTTTACTAAAAAATTATATCTTCATGCAGAGTGTCAAGATACTATTTTATCTCTCACGTGAAGATGTTGGTGCAGTCATGGTTAAAAACATTAGCCAATTCCAAGAGTTTCCTGCTCAGGCGCATGGTGGGGTCTTTTGAAAAAAGTTGTTTTTTAATGTAGGAATTTCATCAATACCTTTAAAATAAACAGAACATTACATGGCCGCTTGGTGATACAAAATTTACAATCTTGTGCAGAAAGAATTTCTTACTCGTTCGCTTTGCTCACTTGTGAGATACTTTCAATACTTGAAGAAAAAGTTTGTATCCCTGTGCCGTCCGTAATATCCTCAATTTTTACCATTTCAAGCAATTGATGTAGTTTATGGAAAACACTTATAAACAAAATGAAATTTATTGCCATATTGATTATTTTATGTAAAATCATCTCATCTAAAGAATAAATACCATTTAATTTTTCCTTTTTGAGACATTTTTAGCATTCAAAACTTTTCTACATGGCAATCTTGTTACATGAACTGATTAGTTTTTTTTTTACTTTACAAATGGCAGTTCAGGTAACATTTTTTAATCCAATTACTTAACTCAATGTAAAAATAAAGCTAGTGCCAGTGAACCAAAGATAAGTACTTATTCTTGTTTATATTCAGGGAAAGTGCATTTGTTTGACTTAATTTTTGGAAGTTGGAACTGTATGGTTAGGTAATTAAATGATTATAAGAATTTGATGTGTTTTCAAGGGGTCTCCTAGAAGTCATTAACTTGAATAACAAATTGATTTCAAAAACCTTCAGACTGGAGTGCTTCTTTAAAACACAAAAAACATTTCCCATTTTGCCATGTAAAATTTAAGATAAGAAATGTGGAATGTGTTTACACAAGAGTTCATTTACATCTTTTTCTTCCTTTAGACATTGATGAACCCTTGTTGTGTGACAAATACTATTATCTTGATTGTATCAAAGGTCTGGAAAAGGTTCGTTTAACCAGTATAAATTTGAGGCAAGGGCAATTAATTTCGTGATTTTTAGAAGTTTCTTATTAAAAACGGAAGTAAAACTCATCTTTAACACAAGTGATTACTTTCTTATAGCAAGAATTTTTACTTCAGGTCATGCCAGGTTGCCATGCAACTCATCAACCAATCAAGTTTGAGAGATTGTCCTTAAACAAAAAACCCACCTCTATTGATATCCAATCAGCTTGTAGTATTTAATGCTGTTCTCGATGTAAGAATACTTGACTGTGCAAATAGCTTTTATTCAAAGTACCAGAAAAGGCCACATAAAGTAAAAATACACTCCAATTCTTATGCCAAGTTACCAAAGTATAATATTCATCTGCCAAGATTTTGCAGAAAATAATCATTGAAGTTTTAACTTTGTTGTAACTGATCTGTCAAGGCTTGTTATAATACAATTTATCACAGAATTCGGGAGCAGTTGACACTGAACCAAATGAAAGTACTTTCAGTTTGTAATTATTGCTACCAGTATGTACTTCCCATTGTTTCTTCTACTGCAGTGTTTTTAGAAGTTGTATTAAAAAATGTAAAAAAATTTTGATAAAAAAATGTTTGGTACCTAGGTAATATCTGCACTTTCGAAATGCAAGCTCTAAGTTCAAAATAAAAATTATACATTCAACTTTGAACCCTCCAAGATGCAGGTCAACCAAATCTGCCAAGCATTCTCAGAATGCCAAAACAAACTCATCCTTCAGTGATACATGTAAGCCACACAATCTGAAAAATATTTTTACAACTGGGGTTACATGGGTGTTTTTGGCTTCCTCTTCAGCCTACCTCAGAAGAATTCTCAGAGGCCCAACTGCTTGCCATGGGTTACCAAAAAAATTATAATTGCTTAAGCCCCAACAGAAAGACCAGGATTTTTTTTGGGCTGGTAATCCAATCATGGGTGTCTTCAAAATACTGCTAAAAATGAAAAATGTTCTCAACACCACAGCTCCTCACCTTTGTTTATTAATAGCATTAATTATATTTTAGGAATACTACTGTAAGCACAGACCATTTGAATAAACCTGTAAAAACCATCCTCTTCATAACACACACTTAGAACCTTTTTGACACTGAGAACAAAAACACAGCTACAATCTTTCATTTTGTTTTGTTTATTATACATCAGAGATAGGAAAAACTTCATCATTCCCTGTTCTTCATCTTTTCTCTGGCCATCTTCTTTTTGGAGACTTTCTTCACCTCCACCTCATCCTCTGCCTTGGGAACAATTTGCTCTCGCTCAGCAAGAATCATCTCAACATGGCATGGGGAGCTCATGTATGCTATAGAATGATAGAAATTAACACATTATTACAGAAATTTTACACATTATTAGAGAAATTTTACACATTATTACAGAAATTTTACACATTATTACAGAAATTTTAATAAGGTCCAAACATTGCTCTCTGTTAACAAAGGCTCATAAAAATGCAATAGGTATAAATCAAACAAAGTTTGAAAATGTGACAGTTAGTTTAAATGCAGTCTTAAGTTTTTTAAGTTTCAGAACTTAGTTTTCTGTGACCACAAGAATCAAGATTTGTAGCCAGAAATGCAAAGCTACAGAATTGCTGAAAAAGAAAAAAATAATATATGTTGCCAGGAAAGAATGAAGAATCTGACTCTGGACAGAAAGCGGTGAGGATGGGGGCTCCAGTTCTTGCTGTCACACAAATGGGATCGGGCCCTCTCCTCCATTCCGAACATCAAAAGTACCACATGACCAACTTCAATGATAAAGACTGATGGTTTTGACCAAAACTTCTTTAAAAGTAAGGTTCAAATTTCAGAATTGGATTTATAAATTCCTATTAATAACTTATTTGCTTCAAAGACACCCAATGTTTAGCTCAGTGCCAGAACACTATTTAAAGTGGTTCTCCATAAATTATTTCTACTAGGCACTACCAATATAAAATTATTCTTATGCATTTGATACTCTTCTCTTAAACTGATTGAAGAAATTAAAGTTTTCACCAAGCAGTTATGCTCCTCAGCTTAACTTTATTTTGGTCACCCCAACTTACGGTTAATTCGGCCATGGGCACGGTACGTTCTTCTTCGCATGCTTGGAGCTTCATTAACTTGAATGTGCTCAACAACAAGGGAATCAACATCAAGACCCTAAGATGATGACAGACAAAGCATTTTGGTAAAAATGAAGGCAAAAATGTTTAAAAAAGAAAAATAAAGTTGGCAATCAGTGTTCACATCATTCACTGCTGGCTTTTCATAAATTCACTATCTTTTATTATTTTCATTAAGGCCCCCGTCCACATGTATCTGGATATTTTTGAAAACGGAAATTTTTTCTCCATATTCGAAAACATCCACATCCACACAAATACCAAAAATCTCTGTTTTTAAAAATCTACAGTTTAGAGAGTGTATTCAAAAACCTCTGCTTTCAAAAAATAAAACCTATTTGCTTTGACAAAGGGTCAATTAATGCTAGAAATGTCAGCACCAAAAAACTTGAAACAACAACAAAGATTTTTAGCTATCAACCATGCTAGTCTTTCCCCTTTTTACATAGCCTTCTTTCCCATCCTTGCTTCAACTTTCAATTGATTTGAACAGTTCATTGTTTGCCTTAATGCACTGGATAAACAAAAGGGTGATAGAGGGTAGTTTCTTGAAATCTGCCAACATTTACCCAGTTTCTACATAAAAAAGTTTTCAACCTGTTTCACTTTCATTCAGGATTAAGAACAACAACAAAATTGTTGTTCTTGACCAGGGTTTTCATTAACACAAAAAAGTGTGTATTTTATTCAAAAATATAATTTGAGTCGCAAAAGTTAAAATGTTCTGCATCCTATTAGTGAATTCACCATTATATTGAATTTTAAGCCATTTAAATACTAGAATCTCAAAGCAGATCTAGAATTACTTTTGTCCAATGTAGTAGCCATTATATTAAAACAGACTCAAATCTTTATTTTTAGTTTTGGGAACTTGAACCAAATTGTAAGCAGGTCAAACTGTTCCCTTTGTTTAGGTGGGACTCCTATTGGTTTGCTTGAGAATGAGGATGTCCCTGGGACTCTTCCTAAAACTCTGCTTAACCCTGCAGTCTTGTCATCTTTAAATCAACATAAAAGTATCATTCAACTGCTTACCTTAAACTCTGCATTACTTTCAGCATTCTTCAAGAGTTGAAGAAGTATCTCAGCACTCTTCTTAGGCCATCGACCCTGTGATCCTGGAGCCTTGTGATTCTTAGCCTGTAAATAATTAACATAAATGTAAATAAGACCATGGAAAAGCTTTGAGGCAAAGCAATAAAAATTATGATATATGAAAAAACAAATTAAAAGAGAAATTTTGCCAAGGTTCCATACATTAAATTTTTAATTGGTCAGTTATTTAAGAGAGATTTCAAATTTGGAGAGCTAGAGTAGCCCAAACTTTAGCATTGACAATAAGAACTATACTTAAGAGATAATATTGTCAACAAAATTATGAACTTTCTGGTCCTGGAAGTGAACTGGCCTGATGCTTAAAAGCTTCAGGTTTTTTCTACATTCTCCTTACTGCATTTTTATCTGAGCTGACACTAGACTGCAAAACAGTCCCTTCTTTTGAAGGGAGATTGAAAATCAAAGCACATTCATCAAATGGAAGACTGGGAAGAGGAAATGGATGCACCGACGGGAGCAAAAAAGGCAGCCCCATTCCTTTTTGCTCCCGTTGGTGCATTCATTTGATCTTCTCAGTTTCCCATTTGATGAACGTGCTTGGATTTTCGATCTCCCAGCGAAAGAAGAGACTGTTTTGCAGTCTAAGCTGGCACCTATTTTAGGCTAACTATTTTACAAAGGTAAGTGAAATGATTTGGTCTGATGGGGATAGGAAATTTGTTTGTTATATCCATTTTTAAAACCGGGCAGCAAGTACTTAAATATTCCACATATTTGGTTCAACTGAGACAATGTTCACTGTGATTTTACAGCAATTACAGTGATTTTACACTGGTAGCTTTCAAGATACTTAGGGCTTCATGGATATTTTTACTCTAGCAACCAATTTTTAGCCTAGGGGGCCAAAACCAAAACCTCATAAAAACAGAACTGTAAGTAGAAATGTGTTTAACAATGAACCCCACTTCCCTTCCTTCTATCAACAAAAAACCAAACCTATCTCGAAAAATAATTTATAAGTTGTCAGAATGAATTTTCTTATTTCACTGAAGTAAAACGAAAATGGCGTATTCGTACCTGAGCTTTGCGTCCAACACCCCCATGAAATCTCCTAAAAGGCACAAGTTGTTTTTTTGCGACGACATCTTTCAGAAATCTGTTGGCTTTGCGAATGTGCATACCCTTGATAGCCATAGCTGCTTCACGTGTGTTCTTGAAGTGGACGCGAAGGTTTGCTCCACGGGCCTTGCATGACTTAGTAGCGTTCTCTGGGTCCGTTGAGTAACGAGTCATGGTTTATTCTGGCACTTGGGGATCTATTATTTGTATCCCGTTCGTGCTGTGGAGTGGTTTATCAAAAGTTTAGTAGTTGTCACACAATGGTTGCCATTTTATAATCGAACTGCCTTTTAATTGGTGCGCGGTTCTTCCATAAAATACAGTACTTTATACCTTTTTAGATAATACAGGCAGCTTTAGTAAAAATAACATGTATTTGTGTCGTGCATTTCTATGAAAAAACGTGTCTCTAAATTTCCAAGTTTAAAACACTTATGTAGTATCGACCAAATAAAACGATCTATTTCTGAAAAAATTCGGATCTTCTCGAATAAATTTTATGATTAGAACACTCACTGATAATCAGTTTTTACGATACACAACCAAAATTTTAACTTTGTCTTCAGATGGTCGAGATATTTATTGATCATAAACACAATTCATCACAACCCCTTACCTCCAGAAATCGGAATAGAAAGAGAACAAACACCCAGGGTTCTTTGCGGTTTGTAACATTCGTTTAACGCATGCGCGTTTCGTCCACAAGACAAAATGGCGGCAACTGGTCTCGAGAGAGACAAGTAGCGTTTTCCACGATAATTTTTTGTTTAGTTACAGATTTGATTAGGTTGTGGGGATTAATAATAGCAAACCAAAATGTTTTGGGGTATGTATGGAGTTTTTAATTCATTACATTTTCTAGTAAACCTTGAAAACTAACAGTCACGCGAGTTCTGCAGTGACAAAGTCCAATGATCGTCAACTATTTCGTAAACTGAATTCGTGATTGAAATAGTTTTCGACAGAAAGAAAATTTTTCTTGGGACATTTAGATTAGATGTTTTTTTAGAATCTGTAATATCATTGCGCTTCTGGTATAGAGGTTTTTTGAGTAACATTTTTAATGTGTGATCTTTTGAAAAATTATGTTATGAGTCTGCCTGCGCATGCATGCATTTTAATTTTTTTGAAATCCTTACAGCACCCCAGCAAGACACTTTTTTATAAAACTAGAAATAGTGGTCACTAAAGCTGCCCCCGCTTCTGATAACCTGTTTATAGGATGTGTATTGAATATAAATACTGTGCATATGACTGTTGAAAAATTATCGTTTCAAGCATTTTATTGAAGTTAACATCCATGTAAGTAGTCGACGTATTTATCTGTAAATTTGATAATGAAATCTATTACAATCATATAGTATTGTATTAATAATTCATAAAGTGCTCTCTTCGAATTGTAACCACCGACTTACAAGTTTATCTTTGAGAGTGACATATTCAAAGAAGATTGATATAACAAATTTTATATCTCTATCTGACAATATTGATGCAACTCTGAGTTTTCAGTGTTTCAAACGTTTGAGTTGAGATTTGCGGTCTGTTGGATCGAGTCACCCTGTTGCTGATTTGTGTCTGACAAACCAAATTTATTCTGTACTGTTGATTGATTTTTGAGTTCAAAGAAATTACTGAAGTGCAAAATAGTCAACTTAAAATGTTTCTCGAAGACGGCTAAACGCGAACTTGTAGATATAGATGCAAGACCTTCAAATTTTGCTACATGCTGCTAGAAGATTGCAAAGCTTGAAGGTGATAGAACACAACCTTGTGGTTGCAAGTACCCAACACCACCATGCGCACTTGCTAAAATATTACCCAAGACCACTGTGCACACCTAGTTTTGTCAAATTGAGAATACTTCATCCACATTTCTTAATTTTTCAACAAATATTCTTTGTCCTTATAAGAATACACCTAGGGTGCCTCCTCGGGTTTTGGCCTCTGGGCCAAAACCCTGTAGGAGCAAATACTCCTATATGAACATTGAGGCTAAAAAGCCTCTGAATATAAGAAAATATTAAGAACATGATGAGGCTGGGGATAAATACTGATATAGAAGGTACAATCGCTCCACATACCAGCTGAGTTGATTGCAGAGATGCCAACCTTTGAAATTCAAAATGTGCGAGATTTTTTGGGGCTAGAACTTTATTGTGTTGACTGTTTAAGTGTTCACATTGCCTCATATAATATCTCCTCTAGATGTGGCCTAATTATACCTACAACTGTTTGGATAATCCTTCTTTGCCTTCATCTGAAAAAGCGTGAGGCTGTATAGAAGCCTTATATATGATAGTCAGAACGCTGTTTATGTTAGTTCATGCTGTGTTGCCCTTCATGAGTCAGGAGTGAAGGAACAGCATGTTGTTGTATACTTTTTGTTTATCTAAATTTTCTTTAAAAATGTGGAAGATTTCTGTAAAAAGTCTCCCACAAAATGCAGAAGAGTTGGCATCTATGTGATTGGAGAAAGCCAGGTGAATAAATTGTTGTGCTCAAAGCTCATGAATTGTAGGTGTGCACATATGGTTGGTTGATTTGGCTGAACATTGCACAGATAATTTCAGCTGAAGCCAAAAGAGGGTAACAACCTTTATCTGTTGGTTTTGTGATTGATTATTTTTTCTAAATTTCTTTTAGGTGTAACTTTGGATGCTGGCAAAAGATACACTCAAGTGGTAGAGAAGTCTTTTCACTTGACCATGGCTGCCTTGGGGTTCCAGAACACTTCTTCCCTTCCAGTAACTGTAATGGCAGAGGTAGAGAAAGCTCAGTTTGCTCTCTGCACACTTCAGGCAGGGAAGATTCCTCAGCAACGACTTGATTATGCCTTCACTGAAGGAGAAGAGATTACATTTTTTTCTGAAGGACAAGGAGAAGTTCATCTTACAGGTATGGTATCACACTCCATCTGTGATTAACCCCTTCTGCCCTAAAAATGTTTTGACATATAATGGTAATTATGAAGACTGGACTTTGTACTAGCTTAGCTTAGTCAACCCTTTCAGTCCCAGATGTATTGAGCACATACATGTCATAGAATTAGTTTGGAAGAATTTTACTTTCCATATTGAGTAATTCGTTTTGTTTGATCAATTCCACCTTTAGTGTTCTAGTCAGCTAAAAGATGAGAGGGCACCCTGTTACAGAACAGAGCAACAGCACAATTGTTTCTGGTGTCTGTGCTCTGATTGGGCAGTCACAAATCTAGACAAGTTATCAAGTAGCTTCATAGTATTTTTTGGTTTCCATTTCTTAGATGATAATTCTAATACATGGTGCAGCATTTGTAGTTCTTGTCATAAGCATGTGTCTCACCCCCTAAAGTCTTTGAACAGCTCATTGTTGTTTTAAGTCTTGCTTATGGGAAATCGTGGGAGGGTTTACGATGTTTTGTATTATTTTAATGTTTGCAATCTTTTTACTACTAGATTAATTTTTTCTAGTTTTTATGTTTGGTGGTTTACCTTGTGGGAGCCTATGGCCTGTTGTAGTCTACCTCACTGTATAAGTTTTTTGTTATTAATTTGCATACAGTGAAATCAAAATGAATAAATAAATGAATAAATAAATAAATAAATAAATAAATAAATAAATAAATAAAGCAAGTAATATGACAACAAACATTGAAATTGCTAACTGATTACTTATTATATTTTTATTTTTATTCATTTATTTATTTATTATGCTTTGCCTACATAAGTTACATTTTGTGCATGTAAATAAGAGACAAAGCAAAAGGAACATGATACAATGTACAGAAGGTATATACTTGGCCCCATTATTTTGACCCAGACTTATACTGTTTTAAGCAATCATTCAAAATCCTCAAGAACTATAGAAAGAAAATATTCAAGTTGAAACACCATGATTGTGCAGTTTTCTCCATTTTACTACAATTGAAGTGAGCCTTAGTAGTGCAAAAACGAAGTAAGCTGTTTTGTATGAAATGCTAAATATTCTCCCAATGATTATGGAGAGATAAAAGGGGTAATGTGGGGAGAATTGAGAACTTTAAAATCAAAAGTCGCATTGTTTTTTTCACTACTAAGACTCTTCAATTTTCATTATGATAGTAAGGCAGCAGCTTGCTAAACAACAAGAGTGCAAGATGAAAATGGCAAGGTGTAAGAGCACCAGGAAAAACAACAGGGTGTGCTTTCATTTCTTTAATACCAAAATACATGTCTTATTCTGTATCAGTTATGTAAGTAGAATTAGCAAGATGTTGATAATTGTTTGGGTTAATCTTCCCATGAACAGGTTATTTGCGAGAAGAGATGGAGCCGATTGAGTTTGACAAAGAGGAGTTGTCAGAAGAAAGCACATCAGACAGTGCTAACTCCCAGTCTGAGGAGGAAAACTCAAGTGACACTGGAGATGAATCTTCAGAGGATGAAAATGTTACCTTGCAGGGTCTCTTGCATGGGGAAAATGAAGATTCTGAAGATTCAAGTGCTGATGAGTGGGATCCAAGTAAGGACAACCCGACAAAGAAAAGAAAAAAGAAAGTTGCAGAGAAAAAGGTGAAGAAAAAGAAAAAATCAACTACTGAGGGGTCTGTTGACACAGTTAATAGTGAGAATATCAGGGAAACTTCTAGTATGGGGTTGTTGGATCAAATTAACTCTGATGATGATGATGATGATGATGAAGATTGGTCATTAGAAGCTGAAAAGAAGAAATCTCGAGAGGGAAAAGAAAAACATCAGATAAGGAAAAAATCAAAAAAGAAGAAGCTCAAACAAAGAGAGGAGATCATTGATGGAGATGTTAATGACAATTTAAAGATAAACCCTAAGGAAAGCAAAAAGGGCTTTGTATCAAATGGTGTGGCAACAAGTTTGAATGAAGCTGTAAATACTAACCAACAATCAACAAAAGCTGAAAAAGACTTGTCACCCAAAAAACCAAAGAAGTTAAAGCAGTCATTAAATGAGGCAGATAAATCAAATGCATCCAATTTAGACACTAAAGGCAGCCAAAAGAGTCCTGAAAAACCTGTACGGCCAAAATCTCTGAAGGTTTGTTTGATATCAAACATTGGTCAAGGGTAGCTCTTAAATTTTTATCTCCTCCTGTTCTTGTATCCACAAGGAAAACTAGATGAACAAAAACTAAACAAATTGACAAATTACATCTCTAGAAATAATGCTTTTGAAACCTGCAAATACAATACATCTGGTAGTTGTACTTCATAAAACAAGATAAAAACCCCTTCAAAGTACTTATTAGAGACATTTTAACAGTCATCTACTGTTGCTTATGTCCTATCCCACCAGTTTACAGACTATATTTATTTAATACTGTACAAATACATATTTCTGTATTTTCATGGTTTATAAATTTTTCTCAAATTTTACAATTATTTTGGTTATTGTTGATTGAAGTTTTAGCAACCTATGGATTGATTGGGAGGAAAGAAATCTGAACCCAAAATCAGATCAAACTATTATATTATTATTATTATTATTATTATTAATTATTGTTAATATTATTAATTATTGTTATATTATTGTTATTATTATGATGCGATTGTTTGCAATAGTCATGTCTCAGCTACTTCCCGCAGCTTAGAGACACAGCACTTTCCTCAATATGTGAGCTGTTCTAAGGGTGGCCGACAACTGTGTACTTCCAATGATGTTGTAATAAGAAAATAAAAAAGAAATTGATCAGACATACAAATATAATTATAATAATAATAATGATTATTTTTATTATTATTATTATTATATTATTATTGTTATTATTATTGTGGTTGTTTTTGCTAAATTAACCCAATTAGAACTGTACTTTCCCTGTTACCAGTTTAGGAGAATTTTGCTCTTCATCTTCGGTAGTAATTTTTTTTATCTGTTTGATCAATTTCTTTTTTCTTATATTTACAACTAGATGTCATCGACTTATTTTAGGAAAAGTTAGATGTCAATGAACTAGCTGGAATTGAAAGGGTTTAGAAATTTTACGCTTTGTAGAAGAATAAGTTATTGGAATAACTAAACATAATGTATTAGGAATGTCACATATTTTAACTAAGTTACAGTTTAGAACATGTTTTATTATCCAGCCTGAAAAACAAATAATCACTGGAGGTATCAGTGTTGAAGATGTTATTGTTGGACAAGGAAAGATGGCTAAAAATGGACAAAAAGTGAGTTCCTGTTTTGCAGTAGAAACAACTTTTGGTCTTTTTATTGAAGATTTCACTTCAAGTGAGACAACACCCAAATTACTAACTAAAAGTTTAATTGAAGTATATATGATAAATGAATTATCGTCGCCATGAGATGAGATTCCCATCATCTCACGGCGAC